>LR549596.1:0-17571 GCA_900536415.3 Caenorhabditis sp. 38 MB-2015
AGAATACCCTCGAAGAATGAAGATTTATGATTGTAGTCAAAGAGCGATGGACGTCATCGATATATTGAATATCGAAGTGAAGATTCGAAATAAATCGTCGACTGTAAAGTTCCACGTTATCCAAAATAGTCAAGATATTTTGATCCTTGGTATAGACAAATTCAAGGCTTTTGGAATTTATTTAGGATGGGAGCAGGACGATGAAGTAGATGATGAAAAGAAAGTTGAAAGTAGATCAGAAATGTTGGGTAGAAAGAGTGCGAGAGACGCAGCGCAGAAAATTGGGAATGAAAAAAAGGGAAATTTGGGGAATTCAAATAAATCACCATATTTTTCCAGAGATCGATATGAAGAGAATAAAAGATTGAAGAATGAGAAGACTGAAGTGAGAAGAAGTTCGGATGAGAACAGAAAGTGGTTGAAGGAGAAGGATTCGGATGATTCGGAGGCTGAGAGCCAAAGTGAAGAGACAATTGATGACATTGGTGCCAGATGGCAAATTGAGAGTAGATTGGCTACATCTGAGAGTCAAAAATCTGTAAATGGAAACGTCATGGATAGAATGAGTGATGCAATGGTCAATAATGTGAACTTGGATCGATCAGGCTATGGTGGAGAGTATGTTGATCATAAACAACGATGGAAATGCTTGAAAAATGCTGGAACCGATTTCGAGATCGTGACAACTCGAAAATTCGACGAGCACATTCAAAAGTTGCTCCGCGGCGATTTCGACTGATCCACCCACCACAACCATGCTCACTATATGTTATCAATTTGTTATTATACCATATTATGTTGTTGTATTGCGTCGGGACGTCGCAAGTTTAAGAAGGGGGATGTAGTACGAACACCACCAATGCGCCCGCGTGGACTCTTGATTGGCGCGAATCCTTGACGTAAATTAAGATTTTATTTTATTTNAAGTTGAAGAGAAAAGCTGGAAATTGGAAAAAATTCATTTGCAAGAAAGAATACCCTCGAAGAATGAAGATTTATGATTGTAGTCAAAGAGCGATGGACGTCATCGATATATTGAATATCGAAGTGAAGATTCGAAATAAATCGTCGACTGTAAAGTTCCACGTTATCCAAAATAGTCAAGATATTTTGATCCTTGGTATAGACAAATTCAAGGCTTTTGGAATTTATTTAGGATGGGAGCAGGACGATGAAGTAGATGATGAAAAGAAAGTTGAAAGTAGATCAGAAATGTTGGGTAGAAAGAGTGCGAGAGACGCAGCGCAGAAAATTGGGAATGAAAAAAAGGGAAATTTGGGGAATTCAAATAAATCACCATATTTTTCCAGAGATCGATATGAAGAGAATAAAAGATTGAAGAATGAGAAGTCTGAAGTGAGAAGAAGTTCGGATGAGAACAGAAAGTGGTTGAAGGAGAAGGATTCGGATGATTCGGAGGCTGAGAGCCAAAGTGAAGAGACAATTGATGACATTGGTGCCAGATGGCAAATTGAGAGTAGATTGGCTACATCTGAGAGTCACAAATCTGTAAATGGAAACGTCATGGATAGAATGAGTGATGCAATGGTCAATAATGTGAACTTGGATCGATCAGGCTATGGTGGAGAGTATGTTGATCATAAACAACGATGGAAATGCTTGAAAAATGCTGGAACCGATTTCGAGATCGTGACAACTCGAAAATTCGACGAGCACATTCAAAAGTTGCTCCGCGGCGATTTCGACTGATCCACCCACCACAACCATGCTCACTATATGTTATCAATTTGTTATTATACCATATTATGTTGTTGTATTGCGTCGGGACGTCGCAAGTTTAAGAAGGGGGATGTAGTACGAACACCACCAATGCGCCCGCGTGGACTCTTGATTGGCGCGAATCCTTGACGTAAATTAAGATTTTATTTTATTTTTAGAGAAACTTTTTAGAGTTTTGTTCGTTTTTGTGTATAACTGAACATTTAGGTGTTCAGTTTGATTCATTGTTATTCTTGTTGGGTCTCCGGACCAATTATTGTTGTATTTTTCTTATTTGTTTCATAAATTATCTTGTGAAACGTGTGAATTTGGTCGATATCAAGTGGTTTTCATCCACTAGGAATCTTTTGTGCCGAAACTTCAAGTGAAAGAAGCAGAAGCCGGTAACTGTATTTAAAAAAATCAAAGAGATCTAGGATTCAGAATAACAAGATATAACGATTCAGGAGAGCCTAGCAATCATGATATCAGTCTTGAAACCTCGCCAAGAAGAACAAAAGGGTTAAATTTTTGTGACCAAAGGTCTTCAGGTACGCCAAACATGATGACGATGTTCATTTCTCCCCAAAAAAAATGTGCCTAAGTTCTCCCCTATTTTAGATTCTAATTTGACATGCTTAGATTTCGATGACATTTTCAGACAAAGGGTGTTGGAGTATGGCAAACGTCATGGTGATGTTTGTTTTGTTCCAAAATAGACTTGGGTTCGAGTTTCTAGCTGTTTTGAATCCAAAACTGACTGGCACAACCTTCTTGAAATTTTTTAGCAGATCTATTTCTGTGCGAAATCAACCTCAAATACGGTTTTTCTATTTTAGACCTAATTTGGGGCCTTAAATAGGAGAAAACTTGTGCCATCATGCTTGGAGTACCCGACACAACATTTTTTTTCACAAAATTTTAACCCATTTTTTTTTCAAAAAGTTCATCGGGCTGCGAAATGTCCCGGAGGTCTCCATGTCAAATTGAAGACAAGTAAAAAAAATAAGACCGACAAAAAATCACACGATGATCTGGATATAAACCTGCAAATTTTAAGAAAACACCATGTTAAGACGAGCCTGTGGGAAGTTGTCAATCGCTTGGAAATCACTCACAGATTTTTGCTGAATGTAGCCACATTGGTGCCGATAGAGAAAAATGGGTCAATGATTCTTCCTCTAGTGTTTTTCCTCTAATGTACTTCGTTTCGATAATGATTCTTCCCAGTTATGATTCTTCCTCTAAGACTTTCCTAATGTTTTTCGTTTGGTCATGAAATCAGACGTTTTTTTCGGATTTTTGTTGAAGCTTTTCTTTAAGCTTAAAAGTACATTTGCGACAATTTTCGGCTGAAAGGGGTGAAGTTAGAAAATAGAGTCAGATTTATATCTTCGCTGAAAAAGTTTTAGTGAAAATGGGAAAGGTTTTTCTAAGATTTTCATGGTGTTAAAGTCTTGTATGACGTTCGATTGATAACTTTACATGCCTCGGATGTAGGTTAGGATAATAAAGTCGAAAATGTTTTTTTTTTTTTTTTGAGAAATGTTTCGAGTTTATTAAACTATTTCAATTACTTTATGGAGTAGATCATGAGACTGTGTGAGATTACAAAACATGGAACCTTTTTTCAGCGAAGTCTGAAACCCCATTTTCTCCATCAAAATGGTCACAAAATATGTACCTTAAAACTCGAAGCCTCAACAGGAATTTAAAAAAACCATCTGATGAAAATTGATATCAGAACGAAAAAAATTAAGAGAATTTCAGAGGAAGAATCATAACTGTGAAGAATCATTATCGGAACGAAGTACATTAGAGGAAAAACACTAGAGGAAGAATCATTGACCGAAAAATGACTAAGTGAAGAGTAGGAATCATTTATTAAACTACAACATAAAATTCCAAAAAAAAAAAACTACAAGTTGAAAATGTCAGGGATTTGTCCATGCAGTAAATTGTCGAAAAATTCAATATCCATTTCTCCTTCATCCATATTGACAAATATATTGAACATTTGTCCAGCTCTTCTTTGCGGTGCTTCAACGTAAGTGATGTTAAAAATCTTGCGAACGTCTCCAACGGTCCATTCTCCTCCTGAAAATTGAAGTTTGTGTGAATTTTAAATTGATATAATGTTCTTTGAAGTCTCACCTTCGTTAGTTACACTAATCCTTCGAATAAATTCATCCACACTCGATTCTACAACCATATGATACTTGGTCACCTTTCTTTTCTGGCCAAATCTCATTACTCGAGTCAAGCACTGAAAAAAGATTTTTTTTTTAGAAACCTATGTATAGTACTTCATAATTCTTACCTTATCAACAACCGAAATTGATGGGGTGGGTTCTAGGAAAATAACATGGTTAGCATTGGTGAAGTCGAGACCCATCTGGTCCATGTTGTTGGAGCAAAGGAGGATTCTGCATTGTTTGAAGAACTGGAATGGTGATCCTTGTTTTGCTTCGGTACCTTCGCGTATTGGAAGCTGGAAATTGAAATGGTTATTATTGATTTTATCGAAAAACTATGTTCTTAAAATTCTCTAGACTGTTGATGATCACACCTGAATTTCCCTATTGGCTAGCTCCACCCACAAAACTCTATGGTCCCTTTAATAAAAACCAACCTCAGCCTTTTTGAAAACATCGACCAAATATTTCCATATTGGTGATCTGACTTTGTTTGAAGTAAAAATCACAATATTTTCATCGCTTCCACTCGCAATTATTTCCCGCATCAATTTTATGGCCTCCCTCAACTTTGACGTCAAATTGACTCCAGGAATAAGGCTTTGCTCGGCATTTCGAGCAATCTTATCGCGCGCGATAATGACGTCCGAATGTTGAAACTGCTTTCTGCAAGTGGAGCACTTGATGTGGTCTGCGTTGTTGTGAGCATGCCTAAAAAGAATGATAAGGATACGTTTTTTTGAGAAAGAAGTTAAGACTCACTGTTGATCTCGGAAATGTGGGTAACATTTCTGGCACACCCTGTGGCCACATGGGAACCCAACAAAACCATGTAAGTTGGTCCAACTGTCCATGCAAATTGGACAACTGTTATCTTCACCATCATTGTTGGACCCCTCCTTTTTATACAATGAGATCAGATAGCGTAAGTCGCCACAAAGAGCTCTAAAATCCTTCTCTTGAGTTTCCGATGTCTTGCTATACGATTTGAGGAAAGCCTGAAAAATCCAAGATCTTATCAGAATTTCTGAAAATAGTACTAACCTTTCTCAATCCTTCTGGAGTTACGTATTTTCTGTCAACATCCCAACTTCTCAAACGATCCATATCAATCGGTCTTTGTATCAAATACAATTTATGCAACGAATTGCCATATTCTTCAATCGTTTTACATCCTGCTTGAACTTGACCGACTGTTCGACGAAGATCTTCGAGATATTCAACGAATTCGCTGAACTGTTTCGAGTACGCGCAATCCGGATGAACTGTGTGTTCCACTACCAGCAACATCGCCAAAAACTTCTCCATCGGCAGCTTTCCTCGAACTTTTCTATCGCGTGCATGATAGCTTCCAACGCCGAGTTCGAAGCTCAAATGAGCCAATGAGAACTTTGCCGAGCAGATGAGGCATAATATACTATTTTTGGCATCATCTCTCTTTTCAGCGTCGGTGAATAGGTCCTTGAAAAGCATAAAATGCGAGCATGCTAATGTCTTGGGTGATTCTTGTATTTTAGCGGTGGTATCGAGAAATTTCTGAAATATTAAAAAATATATTAAAATATGTAGTATTTTTTAACCTACAGTTTGAAAGAATGATATCAGAGTCGTATAGCTTTCCAAAACTTCCGTTCTCAATGTCTCCAATCTATTGATATACTCAAAAACATGTTGGAGCAATTGTTGATTCGTTGAGAGTTCGTAGTCTTTGGAGATTTTTTCGAAAGTTGACTTGTTGCAAACTCCCATGCAGTTCTCCATGCTGTGGTTGGCTCTCCTGGAAGGAAAAACTATATATAGAATTTCTTTAAACGTCCAAACTCACATTCCCAACTTTCCATCTTCGATATGCTTCTGAGAATTCTTAAACACCGGCCAAAACGACATATCCATCATTGCAAACTTTGCTTTTTTCAACTCCACTAGCTTCGTCGCCAAAATTTTCGAATCCTCATCCAATGGTTTATAACAATCACTGATGTCATTGAGAACTAGGCTCATTCCAGTATGCCGGTCCGCCTTCTTATCCCAATCTTCGATCAATTTTTCTCCTTCTTCTCTGACAATTTGGAATGCGTTTCGCTGTAAGTTTCAGCGTTGAAGGTGTGCTCAAAGAGCACCGAAAAGTACTCACCTGATCCTTCGAAAATCTCTCAATGATTAAGCTGAGATTGGCCACCAACTTGTCTTTCCCACCCAATTTATTGATTGCATTATCCAACATTGGATGGTTTCCCAACTGTTTCTGCACATCTAGCATGTTCAAAACGAATTTTGTTGTTAATTTGTCACAAATCATCATTGGATCAACAATATTTTGCTTCATCTGCGAAATCTCTTTCTTCACTCTCTTTTCAGCATCAAACTTCGCTGAAAATCACAGATTTCTTTAAAGAAAATGTTCAGGTTTAAAAAAAAAGCTCACCTCTCTCGTCAGGATCTTCGAATCTCCCAATTTTTGCAAGTTTGCCGGCATCCTTCGCAGGACCTCTTTTGCCGTTCGGCTTCTGCTCTCTATCATCGTCCTCTTCAACCTCATCATCTGATAAATCGATGACTTCCGGACATTTCATTTGCTCGGCATATTTGTTGATCTCCTCAATCATCTGAAAAAAGTGAATGAATAATAAAAAATTTGAGTATTTAGCACTCACCACAAAAATATTGGCCACATCTGCATAACCTTCAGCTCCCTTGGTTTTGTTTTCCAAATTCTTGACTCCGGCCACATCTAGGAGAGAATTGATGGTGGATGGCAGAGCATTCACAATTTCCATTTTCTTTTTGCTGATTTGTCCAATCGTACAATTTTTCGGGTCGAAATAGATATCATCGGCGGAATGTTTCCACCTAGTCGCTTCGTCGTGTTCACCGCCTGAAAATCAAGAGAAAATTAGAGACTTATCGTGTCAAAAATGATTGATCTTGGGAATATGTAGATCTTGAAAGGTTGTACTGAAAAGTTGCCCTTCAAAACACTCACCAGAAACCAAATTATCCTTCAAATTCCCAATAATACCAAAAATAATTTCCCTCTTCATATCATCCACATCACTCATCGCAACATGATTCGCAACCTTATCCACCGCACTCTTCACAACATCTTTCATATCCTCTATTGCCTTCTTGTATCGATAATCCTCGATTGGCGAGAACTCGACAACTTTCTCAATCTCCACCACTTCCGGGATACCCATCTGATCGATCACTGTGCTCATTTTGGTTCTACGCATGACGTGAGAAACGAGTTGGAGGAGCAGACTTCTCCATAAATTCACACGTTTGTCGATCAAGTCGTTGAACCCTTTAAAAAATTATGAATAGTCCCATTTTCGATAGATCGCAGATCTCCTTACCAGCAACAACAATATTCCAGAATGGCTCAATATTGAATGGCCAGAACTGGATCAATCGGAAAAGTCCAAAAAGATCTTTCATGTTATTCTCAATTGGTGTATTGGTTACACACCATCGGTTTTGGGCGTTGATGAGTTGGCACATTTGGGCGACGTGGCAACCAGGATTATTGATTAATTGTGATTCATCGAACACAACCTGTAATGAATAGTAATTAGGTTCTTGGACTAGCTTATGCAGTCCCAGAGGATTTGTGCTAGATATCTAATAGACCTGAAAAATTGAAGTGGACATGACACGGTACGAGAAATTAGATCTGTGATAGACCAATCGGGCTTTTTAGGTTTAGGTTTACATTAGGCTTAATCATATTCATCTCAAACTCAGGCTTAGGCTTAATTATTTTAACTTCAGGTTTAAGTGCAGGCTTAGGATCAATCTTAGGCCTAGGATTGATTTTAACCCCCTTCAAACTAACCCTCCACCATTTCACGTGTGTCAACGATGTCAACGAGACTTTTTGCATTTTTTGCGACATTGATTTTGATGCTAAAAAATTATTATCATTATTCTTGAGATCTTCAATTTTCTCTATCGAATCTTACCTGAATCCCATACAAAGTTCATCTTTGAAGTATGCGATAGTTCCGCTCTCAAGTCCTCATAACTGACGAGAATCACATCGAAGCTAGCGATTTGGAGTGGATTCACATATCCATCTAGATCCATTCCACTGTAGACCTTATAGCTCAGCTTGTTCTTGATGACTTCATTGAGCCAATGTTGCATTAGTGCTTCGGGAACGGCGATGAGTGTGGTTTTAACTTCCACAGGGGGTTGCATAGCAATACATTGAACACATTGGAATCGAGAATGGGCTTCATCAAACTCCTTTTTCCATCCGGATTCTTTCAAATCAACCATCTCTCCACATCTCACGCATTCTCGAGTTTTTTCATCATCATCATCATCATTCTTCTTCTTCTTCTTTTTTCCATTCTTCGACATTGGTAATTCATAGAACTTAGTTTTCTCATGCGACAAAATCAATGACATAATTTCCACAGTTTTTCCAAGCCCAGTTTCATCCGCCAAAATGCCTCCTTTTGTCTCAAAACGGCTGAGAAGTGAAGAAGATTCACTGAATAAACCAAATCCTGAATAATAATATAAAGGCGTTGGGTGTCTGGCTCCACTTGGTGGTTTTACTCTGGAAAACAAAAAAAAACATTATGGATGCATAGGGGAATCGATCCAGCGACATTGCGCTTACTAGTAAGTATTAAGTATCCACTCACTTGATAAACTTCGAAAACTTCGACAGAATTTCTATTTCGGGTTTTTCTTCCCTTTTAACCATCCATTGAACAGTATTCTTCTGATACTCGCATAAATCACCATCGTATAGAACGCTATGAATTGTCATATTTTGAGAAGCTTTCCAATTTTTGGTCGATTTCTCCACCTCATTGAAAAACTGTCCAATCTTTGTGGCTTCTGAATTATTATCCTCATCATCATCTTCATCATCATCATCATCTTCATTGTCGAAATCGAACAAATCTGGAGGGAATGGCTTTTCATTGAGTATTTGATTGATAATCGGCGCCACTTCATGAGTTGACAAGTGATGTAGCTGTAAATTTTCAGATTTTTTTCATAGAGAAATCGATAGTATACCTTCTTCTCCAAATCTTCAGCTCCGAGTGCAATTTTTTTGAGATTCACGCAGAATTTCAATTCCAATTTCCCATCCTTTGATGCTTTCCAGAATACCTCAATTCCAGCCTCTTCAATTTGTCTGAAAATAATTTTGTTTTTTCTAAATTTGTTCGCAGTCTTTCCCACTCACTTTGAATTCTTACAAGCGACTTTAACACATTCTTCCAAGTCAGATTCTTTAAAAACGGAAACCGAAATTGAATTTTCTGACCAACGAGAAGGTGTGTCAATGAGCAACGAGAAGTTTTTGACTCTTTTGCAAAAATCCAGAATAAATTTCGAATTTGGGAAGTTTGCTATATCTGACACTTTCCCAGAACTGGTCGATTGGCAAATTAATCGATAAATGTTGTTATCGATTTTTTTAGCTGGCAATAAATTTAGAACCATATTTATCTGAAAATATCTATAATTTCAGCACATACAAAAAAAAACGAAGAAAAAAAGAAAATATATTTTTCAAACAAACAAACAACCTTGTTCGCTCTATTGCTAACAACACTCTGTGTGTAGTTCTCTCGGAGAAAACAAATTATTTCATGTCTAAAATTGAATAAATCTCGAGGTAGAAAAAAAGGAAGAAAATTGATACATCAAAACTATAGTCTAGTATGCACAGAACTTTAAATTAATGCACCAAAATTATAGTGTACACGATGAGAATTAGATGCACCTAAACTATATTCTAGTTAAAAGTAAACTCACGATATAAGTTCACAAAGTAAAATTGCCGAAAAAAAATCGAAGAAAAAAAGAAAAAATTTTTTTTTTCGAACAGACAAACAAGCTTGTTCGCTCTATTGCTAACAACACTTTGTGTGTAGTTCTCTCGAAGAAGACAAAATATTCCCTGCCATGTCTAAAATTGAATTAATTTCGAGGTACAATGAAGGTGGGAAAAGGAAAAATAACATTCTCCTCCGAAAGAACTACACAAATGTGGTTTAGAGTTTTTTGAAAAACTTTGGCCGTGTGAGAAAAGGGCATTTTTGGTGGGAGATATCTAGATGAAAATAAATTTACCTCAACTATAGTCTAGTTAGAAGGAGAATTAAGGATATACATTAACGATATACATAAGGTCTAAAAACAAAATTGAGAAAAAGAAAAAAGTGCACATCAAGAATTTACCAAGTATACCAAGGTGTTAGTAGGTATACCAAGTAATACTAGGTCCAGGGGTATGTAAACTGGCCTCAACCTTTCCAACCAACATGGCTCAGTTAAAATACTTGCAATCTTCACGTACATCTGTTTTTTGTGCTCCCCCCCTAAAACAGTTTTTCTCCTTTTTTCGTCGATAAGAACCAGCCATCTTGACCTTTGTTTTTCCATTTTTTTACCACCACTGATTATGATATATTTATGGTTTGGTATCAACTAATTGAACTTGACAATTTTCAAAAAGGAGTAGCAGAAAAATACATGAAATTATGATATCAGTGAGTGCACCAAGTTTGCTCCATTGATACATAAATCGATTATCTCATCCCTGTCCATTAGGATGACTCAACATGTCTGTGTCTCTTTATTTTGTGCAGTGTATTACCCCACTGGATATTTTGAGGACAAACTTATACCAATCGGTAGCAAATTTTATGTTCTATTGATTCTGCACACTTTGAAACCCAAACAAAAATTTTTCCCCACCCAAAACACCAAAAAACTGACCTAGCCACACAAACAAACACATATAAACAAGTAAAAAAGCTATTTTCGATGACACATACCTTTTTTCTGAGACGTCCCTGGCAAATTTGGAAAACGGGATCGTGATTAGAATTTAGTATAAAATATATTATAATATTTAGTATATAAGATTAGAATTTAGTATAAAAACATATTATCCTGCCACCTTTTAATTTTCATATCCTAATTATTAGGTAGGTATACACATGCATTTTCTCCCCCTCTCCATCTCTCTCATTTTTTCTCTCTTTCTTTTCCCCTCTCTCTCCCTTTTTGCATGGCCGAGTTCTCTCAATTTCTAGGCCATATAATTTTGATTTTATATTTTTATTTTTTTCTCAATTCAGACAAATTATTATATGATTTTAATCGTCCGTGAGAACTACACATAGCAATAAAGCTAACAAGCTGGATTTTTCTTTAAAAATTGCATCTCCTTTAAGATATATATATTTTTTGTCATAAATTGTGTATTTTTTCAGATGGCTCTCACATTATTGCCAATTGATGGATTTGATGAGAAAATTCATCGGCTCATTTATGAGCGAATCAGCTCGGAAAAAGTGTTCAAGAAAAAAGTGGATGAAAAATCGGAACTTTTCTTGGAATTTTCCGAGAGTGACAAGTTCTATCGGCTTCTTCGAGACTTGCGAGGGCTGAGGAAGAGTACGGTAGCTTGGTTTGCGCAGTCAGTTATGCATACTTGTGTGAATTTTGTGGTTAGAAATAGAAAGTGAGTTTAACTTTTGTAAAAAATATTTTGAATAACAAAAAAACGTTTTGAAAACCGTATCAATTCAAAGGAACACGCCGATTTTTGCAGAAAAAACAGCAATTATAATTTTAAAATGAACATAAAACTGAGAAAAATTAAATTTAAAAAATGTATTTAAAAAATTGAATTAAATACGACTTTACCTATATGGCAACTAGACATCCAAAAAAGTACCGTATCAATTTAAAGGAGCACGCCGATTTAAAATAATATTTGAAAAACAAAAAAATATCCAAGTAAAACCAAAAAGTACCGTATCAATTTAAAGGAGCACGACGATTTTGACTATGTTTTGTAAAAAAATATTTTGAAAAAGCGAAAAACTTTTTTTTAAAGTATGTCCAAACATAACGAAAAAGTACGGTATCAATTCAAAGGAGCACACCGATTATTGCAACAAAAAAAAAATTGTGTTTGAATTTTTCAAAATATATATATATATAAAATATAATCATTTAAAAAATACAATATTAAAAAAAAACTAAAAATATTTAAAAATATACAAAATTAAATAAAAATATTAAATTCTGTCCAAACGAATAAAGTGCTGTACAAATTTAAAGAAACACCGATATTTGCAGAAAAAATGAATTTCATTTTTTCAAAATATATATAAAATATAATAATTTAAAAAATACAATATTAAAAAAACTAAAAATAACATAAATATTATTATTAAGCAAACAATATTAAATTCTATCCAAACACGAAAAAAGTACCGTATCAATTCAAAAGAGCACATCTGAGCACAAAAAGTATCAATTGAGCACAAAAAGTACAAAAGAGCACAAAAAGTATCAATTCAAAAGAGCACATCAAAGAGCACAAACCGTATCAATTCAAAAGAGCACATCTATTTTTTTCAAAACATTTTTTTTTGTTTTCTCTTATTTTTGATATAAAATAAGTGTGCTCCTTTAAATTGATCCAGATAACCACAAAAATTCAATTTTCAGTAAGTTCGACCAAGCGGGTTTCGATGTTTTCTGGAAGTGCACAGAGGATGGCAAATTAAAAGTCAAATTCTGCTTGAATCTCCAGAAAATTGCATTTGAAGATGATGAATTAGCTGCGAAGCTCAGCGAGTTGTTTCATCACAGAATGGCACCGTTTATCAATCACTTTTTCGATCAGAAGCCATACCCTCCAGAGCTTTATGACGTTGAAGATGAAGAAGAAGAAGAAGAAGATCCAGACGAGGCTCCAGATGATGATCCCTCGAACAATGTGCGAATTTTCGTTGAGGTGGAGAAGGCTACCAAGAATTGGAGACCTTCGAAAAATCACAGCGTTATTGAGAATCCACAGAGCTGCAAATTATTGAGCTATCAGAGGAGGACTGTTCAGTGGATGATCCAGAGAGAGAAGGAGCCTGAAATAGAGAGTCTCTGTAAATTTATAGAGTGTGTTGAGTAAGTCTGAGCCCACCTTTAAGGGTATGGACATGTTCCTTTAAAGAAGGACTACGAGATATTTACATTTTTTGTTTGAACTCTGCCTACTTGGCGTAGTGGTAGCATCCTAGTTCAGTAAGCGCAAGGTCGCTGGATCGACTCTCCTATACGCCTAGCATTTTTTCTTTTTTTTCAAATATATTTTTTCAGAGTATCCCCTCCAAAAGGTATCACCTATCCACAACCACTATATTATTATCCGAGCTTTGGATTGTTCTCGGAGTCGAACTCATTGTTCAACGGTTTCGAGAAGCCAAAAGGGGGAATTCTGGCGGATGAAAGTGGACTTGGAAAAACAGTGCAAATTGTTTCGTTGATCTCATCGCATAAAAAAGAAGTGCAGAAACCGCAAAAATGTTCGAAATGTGAAGAGAGGTGTGATTCTAGATGGGAAAAGGAATCGAAATTCTATTGCTCACATTGTGTGCCACCTGATATTCTTCTTCATGTCAAAACCACGCTCATCATCGCTCCTGAATCACTGATGAATCATTGGCGAAACGAGCTTATGAAGCATTATTTGGAAGTTCAGGTCTATCATGGTATGAAGAACAAATACTTGGATCTGGAGAAAATCGCTTGTTCTGATGTGGTTCTTACCTCTTATGAGGTTTTCAAAACCGAGATTGAGTTCACTTCCGAGAAATGTTCAGAACGTGAGGATAAAACCAATAGATTCAGGAAAAACTCGCGGAAAACATTAAGGTCATCACTGACAGAAGTGAAATGGTGGAGGGTGAGTCTATCTCTCTATCTCTCTATCTCTCTATCTCTCTATCTCTCTATCTCTCTATCTCTCTATCTCTCTATCTCTCTATCTCTCTATCTCTCTATCTCTCTATCTCTCTATCTCTCTATCTCTCTATCTCTCTATCTCTCTATCTCTCTATCTCTCTATCTCTCTATCTCTCTATCTCTCTATCTCTCTATCTCTCTATCTCTCCATTTTCAGCTCGTCTGCGATGAAATACAAGTCATCAAAAAACCCGAACTCGTAGAATCCCAAACAATGTGCCAAATTTTGAACGCCGAATACCGATGGGTGGTAACCGACACACCATTTGAGGATGAAATCAGAGACGTTT
This sequence comes from Caenorhabditis sp. 38 MB-2015, assembly GCA_900536415.3. Classification (NCBI taxonomy): domain Eukaryota; kingdom Metazoa; phylum Nematoda; class Chromadorea; order Rhabditida; family Rhabditidae; genus Caenorhabditis; species Caenorhabditis quiockensis. The sequence continues at coordinate 13,997 of LR549596.1, forward strand.
CTGCACTTTACAAGTTTATCCAGCTCTGGCCATTCAATATCAAAACATTCTGGAAGATCGTCGTCATGGGTGAGTTCTAGAGCTCTCCAATAAGGACTACAATCATCCTACAGGATTCCACGACCTATGCGACAACCAACGAGACCTGTCAAAAAGTCTGCTCATTCAGCTCACCTCCCAAATAATGCGCAGAACCAAAAAGATCACAGTGCTCGGTGAAATGGACATGCAAGGAGTGAAGGAAATCGATAGAGTCGTCGAATTTCTGCCAATCGAGGATTTCAATTATAGGAGACGGCTCGAAAATTATAAGGAGCAGGTCGAGTTGATTATCGGAGATGCTCAGAATGATGATCCATTGTGGTCACTGGAACGTCATGAGACGCTTTTTGAGCTTATTGGAATCCTGAAGGAGACCTTTATTTCTGGTCAGTTTACCTTGAAAATGAGACTTAACTTGAGATATAGTTTTTATGGACTTACCTCATGATATAGCTGAACTTTCTAGGCCGTGAACACGATCAAGACGCAAAATTGGACACGATTACCGAAGAAATCAACTCTGAACCAAAAAATTGTATGATTCGACAAATAAATAATAAGAGACAGGAAATCGAGAAAACTCTGACATCCACCATTCAATTTCTTTTAAATGCATCTGAGATCCATTATTTGGACAGTTATGCGGATTCGGCGAAGGGATATGCGAAAATTTTTAATGTACTTGAGGTAGGTTCGGAAGGGAGGACTTCTTAAATTTGTGAATTTCAGATTGTTGACGAGGTCAATGGATATTGTGAGCAATTGAAAGATCTAGAAGATGAAGAGATATTTGATGATGAAAGTGAGCAAGATATCGAAGATGATGATGATGATGATGATAAACTCCAAACATTGAATCGGAAGAGAAAACTTTCAAGAAGAGGAGATCCAGAAAATGTGAAAATGCTCAAGCTCAAGAATCTTGTAGACAAAGATCGATTGGCTGCTGAAAATATGGTGCGAAGAGATCTTCTTGAGTTCAGGAAAAAAGTGGCTCAACCATATTTGTTTGACTTAGGGCTCACTATGCGTTTTATACCGTAGGTTTACCTGGAAGAAACAATTTATTTAGAGAAAAAAAAATTTGAAGGAACATGGTAGAGGTGCATAGAATGATGGGAACTAATCCAGTTTTGGATAAGGTGATTGATAAAATGGGTGGGATGGAGAAACTTATGGATAATTTATGTTTGACGATTGAGAGATTCTCGAAACGAGAGGTGAGCTCTTTGAGCTCTTTTTTTCTTCAATTCTGCGATTTTTCAGCGCGAAAAGTTTCGAGGTGTGAAAGGAAAAGGTCAGAAGATTTTCGATGAATGGTATGGGATTGAGAACAAACATATTGGTTTGAGAGATTTATTCATGGAAGTTGGAGGTGCTTGCAAGAAATCAATAATGGCGTCAGAGCCGACTATGTCGATTGAGTTGATGTGTTCGGATGAAGCGGAGGCGATGTTGATGGACATGTCGTTCTGGCCAATTTTTAAGGATTCGCAAAAGCATTTTGAGGAGGGTGAAAGGTGAGAGATAGAGAGAGATAGAGAGATAGAGAGATAGAGAGAAGCAGAGAAATAGAGAGATAGAGAGAGATAGAGAGATAGAGAGAGATAGAGAGATAGAGAGAAGCAGAGAGATAGAGAGATAGAGAGAAGCAGAGAGATAGATAGATAGAGAGAAGCAGAAGGATATAGATATAGAGAGATAGAGAGACTTTCAGCTCGATTTGCATCCCAGAATGTACTGGAGCTTGCACCTTCCATGGTTTCAAAGATATCCCCGTTGGTCATCAACTCTCAAGAAATCATGAACTTCTCCAAAATGTCGTTGACTATATGAACAAGTTGGGAAGATTGCGTTCAGAAGTGTTCAACAATTATTCAGCCATGATCTCCTATTTTCAAAAGGTAAGAGAAAGTTTCTTGTCTGAACTCTGAAATTGATTTATTGATTTATTTATCCTATAGAAATACACCGAAACATTCACATTGACCCAAATACGAGTCCATTCCAACACAATATTATGCAAACATGAAAAGTGCGTCGATCATATAATCATCAACGAAGATGACCGTAAAACCGCACAAAACGCTATTCTTTGCCTCATATGCGCTACAAAATTCTCATTGGCACATTTGAATTTTGAAATCGGCATTGGGAATTATCATGGAGTGGAGAAACAAGTTCGAGGAAAACTGCCCATTGAGAAGTTTTTGGCGAAACTAGTTGCGATGGCAAAGAGAAGACAGCCAAAAACGGAGATGGCAGAAGAGTTTCGGTTAGTTTTCTTTTTCTGGAAAATTGAAAAATATGAAAATATATTTGTGAAATTTATTTTCCGAGAAACTTTGAAAAAGTTTTTTAAGGACAAAAAATGTATTGTTTTTTTCTGAAAGTACAGTGAAATTTCTAAAACTTGAGAATCTACTTCAAATTTCACTTAAAAAATTGTTTTTTTTACTAGAAAAAATTTAATTTTGGAATCTCTTAAGGTTAATGTGAAATCTTCTCTTGAATTTTTTATTTGTTTTAAATTTTTTTAAAAATTCAAAAGAGTCTCTTGAAATTGATGGTTCTACTCCGAATTTTATTCGAAAAATTATTTTTTTATCCAAAAAATTTAGTTTTTGAATTTCTTAACGAGTTTATATTTAAGAAAATGTTTTTTTTCGCCGTTTCTCTGAAAAAAAAAAGAAAAATTGTTGGCAGCAGCAGGGTTCGAACTCTCGTCCTATGCGTGGCACACAATTGCGCTCCTCACTGCGCCATCTCGCCGCATTTTGCCCTAGCCCCCTATTTTCTACACTATTTCGCTGTTTTTTGAACAATTTGTGAAATTTTGGTAAATTTTGGTGCAAAATGTAGGTTAAATCGGTTTTTAGGCCCCCACACATTTCATTTCGTGTCCCCACAGGTTGGGCTCATTTCAATCCCCCCCCGGATATGAAAAAAAAGAACCATAAGAAAGAAATTCAAAAAAAGCACGCGTTTAATAAAAATTAAAACACACACGCATGATTCAACAGCGGTTGCCACATCACATGAGACACGTCATTCAAACAGGCGGTCTGCCATTTCTCAAGAAGACTAGCCAAAGAAAAGGTCTTTTGTTTTGGATCCAAGTTCAGCTGCGGAAAATGACAACCATTGAGAACCTTCCAATACTGGTCAAATTGATGCAATCGGAGACGAATCCCAACTGATTGAAGTTCTTATGGCCGAGGGCTACTTGGAAAATGATGTGAAATGTCATAAGTGTGGCAACAGTATGATTCTAAGAACGAAGGGAGAAACTTTAATTGTGAGTTCACTCTTTTTGGTGATCTAATGGTGGGGGACTGATCTGCGATCTGATGGTGGGGGATTGATCTAATGGTGGGGAACTGATCTGCGATGGGGGGACTGATCTGCGATCTAATGGTGGGGGACTGATCTAATGGTGGGGGACTGATATGATGGTGGGGGGAACTGATCTGCGATGGGGGGATTGATCTGCGTTCTGATGGTGGGGGATTGTAAAATAATTGGTGGGGACT
>LR549597.1:0-10222 GCA_900536415.3 Caenorhabditis sp. 38 MB-2015
AAAAAGAAAAAATAATAAAAAAGTTTTGGCGCGTGGGGGAATCGAACCAGAGCTCGGCGCCGTCGTTCGATTCAAAGACACGCCCGTTAACCAGTCGGCCATGGAAATTTTCACTGTTATACTTCTCTCAAAGAACTTTTCTCTGCGTCTCTCTCAATCTCGTCAATTGCATGCTGACATGACGTGGACTGACTAGTTTACAAAATTCTTTGAAAAAAAAACTCATTTTTACAGACGCTCAACTTCCTCGCTCCACCAACTCATTAATATCGCTTTTCGTATGCCAAAAATCGACGTAGACGAAAATTATTGAAGGAGAGTAAGAATCTCCAATACATAAATTGTTAAGAAAATCGACTCGTTCATATGTTTATTATTATGCGAAGCAATCTCTTCATTTTTTCTCTTATTTCTGGCCGAGTGGAATCGATAGAATTCGTTTTTGATTGGAAATCGACGCCATAAAACTTGGTTGTATTTGAAACATGACGCAGATAAGAAAAAACTAGAAAAATATACATTCATTAACAAATGACGACTTGAAAACTCACAATGAAGAGCTCGCACTTCGAAAATTCCAATTTTTTTCATTGTTTTGGCCTGTGCGTAAACAGAACGTATTCAAATTTTGAACTATTTTTAGAACTGAACAGTAACGACTTATACGTGATTTATATTTTCAGTGTTTTCACAAAATAATCGGAAAACAACTCACAAAACTCGTTGGACCTCCTACTGAAAATTTGAAATGTATTCTTGAGTTAATGAACTCATCAAAAATCGTCTTATCCGTCTTAATTAAAAAAAATGATTTTGCATTTCGTTCAAACGTTTCCGCACAGACCATATTTCTTTCATCTTTATTTTTCTTTTTGTTATTTCCTTCTTTTTTCGCAGAACTATCGCATTTCTTGAACTATTCTGAAAAAAACGTTTCTGTTGAGACAAAACGGCGATTTTTCATATGAAACGGGTGAAAAGAACACATTTAAGTGGTTAAAACAACAAAAAACAAACAAATAATGTTTTTCTCGAAAAAAATGAATAAATAAAAGTAAAATTGGAATGTCGCTCTATTGTACACCTCCCCCTTTTTTTTCATTTTTCTCTGCGTCATTTGCACTCTCGCTTTTTACAGTCTGACAGGGTGTGTGACATAATGAATTCCATAAAAAATTTGTAAATTTTGAAAGAAAATTGAAACAGTCAACTTTTGTTGTCACGTAGTGTTTAGCTTTTGATCCGGTTGTTGTCAAAACAACCAATTGGCACTTAGAAAACTTCAAAACTGCGTTGACAACTTCATCATATTTGTAGTTAATGAAATCAATGCTTTTTACAATTTTCTTGAAATTTCACATTGAAACGAAACAGTAATTTATTTATTTATTTAATAATAGTTTTTCATTATTATTTTTGAAACAAGGCTTAAAATAATAAATTTTCAAATTAATCAACGAGTTCTGATACATTTTTTGGTTGAAGGTAGTTTTCAAGTTGTACTGTATCAAAGCTTTTTCAAATTCCTAAACATTCACTTAGTTTTTGATTTGCGTTCTTCTCGAAATTTTCCCTTTTTTGAAAGTGTGAAATTATATTTCCTTATCAAAGGATTCCAATTTATGAAACTCAAAAACCTTCGCTGTTTCAGAAGCACATGAAAACGTTGAAAAATTTTCAACAAATATTATATTTTCTGATGATTTCGTGAATTCACGGAAAAAATGGAGCGTATCAGAAAAAATGGTTTCGAAACAGTACTATTTTATGGTGACCAGAGAGACAACAAAACATTCCTAGAAAATGTTTCGGATAATTTGAATCCTACTTGAAACAGTAAGTTTTCAAGAAGCTCTTTTAAGATTTGAAAGTTTTTCCTTCTAAATAAAAACAATTCTGGATATTCAGACTTGAAACCTAATCGAAAATTTTTTGTTGTTGTTGGATTTGAAACTGTGAATTTTTATTGTTTTTTAGACCTCTTAACTTTTTTCAGAACATGGTAACTGTATGAATAATATTTTTCACTAAATGCTGCCAAGTGTTTCGAGTGTCAATGTGTCTAAGTCAATGAATTCCAGGAACAATTTGAACATTTTTAAAGAAAATTGAAACAGTGACATTTTGGGGTCACCCAGTGTTTAGTGTTTTATCTGGTTCTTGTTGAAACAACCATTTGGCACTCAGAAAACTTCAAAACCGCTTTGAGCTTTTCGCAAATGATGTCAGAAGCTTGACATTTTCTTGGAACACACAGTGAAAAAAAAAGTATTTTTTCTTCAGAAAAAATTAGTTACGGACTTTTCCAAAATAAAAAACATGTTTCTGCAAAAATGGGAGGAGAATGTCGCGTCTGAAAATGGCAATGGTCCGCACACTAAATGTNTGCGCTTTTGCCGCACAGTTTTCGGGAGAATATTTTCAAAAATTTTAAAATATTTCGTGATATTATTGGCTAAATATCCGCAAACTCGTTGATTTGGTGTGGAAAATGAAGAATATATTTCGATTTATAACCAATACACTAAAGTCTTTCTCCAAAACTGTTCAGATTACACATAAAACGTTATTTTTCCATTTTTTTGCCAAATTTTGTGAAACATGGAATATTCTTTCTGTAAGGTCGTAAAATGTGCCAGTTTATGTTATGCCAGTCTCTCCCACTTCCCACAATGACTTCTTTTTGCCTTTCAGTCTTATTTACACTCATCTGGAACAAAAAAAACAAAAAAAAGTCATTTTTGAATTTCGCGCAATTGTGTGCAAACACCGCCTTAAAAAACCGCGGTAAAAAAAGATACTTTTTTTTGCCTGTGGAACAGTGCAATTACAATGATTAAAAAATTGATACTGCATGTATGTGATATATCAGTTTTGACAAATTGTTCAGGGAATTCAATATCAATCTGAAACAGTAATTTTTTGAGAAAAAAGAAAACGAGGAACATAGCACGATTATAGGAAAAATTATATACTTTTTTTCGTTTTTTTTCTGCAATTTTGATGGTTTCTCACGGTGCGGTGCAAAATATTTTGGATAATTCGAAGTTGAGAAATTCACAAATATTTAATTTAGTGATTATTCATATATACACACTACACAATTATCCAACTTGAATTCTTCAATAACGTTGTGCAAGCATCCCACAAACTGCTCCATCCCAATACCAATATCCCCATTCATCATCAAGTTCACCAGTACCCGTATTTACATCCAAATAGGTTTGAGGATTAGTGGGTTCTCCATAATTATCCGGCTGACCAGTTGTCCATCGAAACGCTTCAGTTCCAGTGGTATAGCCATCACTCCAATAGAACATTGTCAATAACGTGCATTCCGCAGTAGTTGTTAGACCTACATTATAACATTCAGGTCTTCGCCTACCGCCGATGAACATTATTTCAACGCTGACATCTTCAACCTGCGCAATGGTTATCATTGTATTAAGTTCATCGAGGGTTTGAAATCCGGAAGTTGTCGCGGCAGAGTTGAGCGTTTGGCACATCCTTATTCCCTCTTCCCCCGTTAGGATACCATAATAGTTCTTCATACACCATTTATAGGTTCCTCGATCAAATATTGTCCAACCAGATAAACATGTTAACGGTGGAAGGGTAGTTGTTGTAGTAGTTGTTGTAGTCGTGGTGGTAGTTGTTGTTACATCTATAAGTTTTAGTAATATCCACTTCATACAGGAACACGCAACGCACAACCGCAGCGCATGTTGTGTGCGTGAGAATCTAGAGCGCTTACGATTTGCCGGTTCTAGGCTAGTATAGGGGTCCTAGGAAAGTACAAAGGTCTTTCCCCAGGTGTTTCCAAAGTTTCAGTTCACTATCTCACATATTTTTCTGGACCCCTTTTTGTGGGAACTTTTCTCTCAACAAACTATGGTATAAAAAAATCCGACTCTACATCAAAATAATGATCCCAAAAATTAGAAGTCCCGTTTTTTGTCTCATGGGTCCTTCACAAAAATAGAGGTCCCTTTAGAAAACTTTTTTTTATTTCTTAAATTTTGGAAAACATTACAATTTTCGGCAGTTTTTAAAATTTTTGGAAAAAATTCTAATTTTGAAGCAAATTCTGAAAAATAATGTTTAAAAAACTGTAAAACATTGCGCTGAAGAACCGACAATTAATATTTAAATTGGACTCTTTTTTTAGGGAAACTCTGTTTTTGTTAGGGACCTATAAAAAAAAAAACCGGAAACACTATTTTTTGGGATTCCCATTTTGAAATAGAACTCAATTTTTTTTTTGAAAAAAAAAATCATATAACTTTAGAAAAAAAAACTTCTGTTTCAAATAATAGGTAAAAACTCCAGTCTCGGCTAAAATAACTGATACTCTCTGTGATGGAATTCGTTGTAAATTAAAATTATTCGGAAAAAATCTAATTTGGAAGCAACTGAAAACAGGTAAAAACTTGAAAAAAAAATCATATTTAAATTGGACTCTTTTTTTAGGGAACCCCTGTTTTTGTTAAGGACGTATAACAATAAAAAAAACCGAGATCACTGTTTCTTGGGGTTCTCATTTTGGAATAAAAGTCACTTTTTTTGTTGAGAAAAACATTATCATATAATTTTGGAAAAAAAAAACTTCTGTTTCAAATAACACGTAAAAACTCCAGTCTCGGCTGAAATGAAGTGAAGTAATGTTCTTATTCCGAAGTTTCAAGATTCCGGTCACATTTTAGGTGTTTACAAACCCTTTAGCAAATTCAGTTCTCACAAAAAACTTCATTATTCTCTTTTTTATTGTTCAGTGTTAAACTAACCTTCCGGATTTTCTGTAGGTATGCAAGAATCACAAGACTTCAAATATGATAGTAGCAAAACACAAAGAATTGTAAGTGAGACATTTGGCATGATTAGTAGTAGTGTAGTTTGCACTCAACATGGATATGATAAGGATAACAATTAAAAACCAGATCAAGAATTGCGGTAATGATCTCGCATATCTCTGTGTGTTTTATTGCGCAAAGAATAACAATAATGACATATGATATAGTTATGTATTTAGCGCCTTTGTGATGTCGCAAAAGTTTCACTTCTGTTTTTATTCTTGATAATGGGGAAACAGCAATTAAATCCTGTAAAAAAAGCCTGGACCCCGTGAAATATTCTAAAAACTCCCATGTGAAAAACTCACCTACTTGTAGAAATATTCCGTAAAGTTTCAGATATTTAGATTTGTTGATTTTTGCTCCCACATCTTCAATAAGTAACATAATAATTTTAACATTCTTGAGATTTTCATGAAACAGTGAAATTTCCTGACAATTTTTTTATGATTTAAAAATTTTCAGTTTATCCTGAAACAGCCTGAAACATACGTTCTCATTCTCAACAAAAAAATATTGAAAGAGTTTTTCCGAAGTGGATAAGTTTGTTTTCTAAAGTAGCTCGATGTGTGAAAAAAATTTGGTGGTATCGAAAATACGATAAAATTCAAAAACTTTCGTTCACTTTGAAAGAGTAAATTTTTTCGAAGTATTTTATTATCGACAATTGGACTCGTTTCAACAGGATATTTTGAATTTTGGCGAAATTTCCAATTTCACGATATTAGTGAAAATGAAAAACAAAAAAATTTCAATTTCAAAATCCGTATGTATATGAACTAGAAACTGTAACTTTTTGTAACCACTCAATAAATTTTCTGAAAATTGCAGCATGTTCGACTGATTGTTATAAAAGTTTGAAAGTTGTTTTTTTTTTGGATTCCGTCTGAAATGCGAAAATTTTTTTTCAATACTTAACGTTTTTCAGTGGACCAGGCTTTGTGAAAGTCTTGTGAACAGCCTCGTAATTTTGTATTTAATTTTTATTTTTGTTCAAGATTGAGTTGAAACAGCAAAAAAACGTCAACTTAATTTTTAAGAAACGCATTTGTTGTAGAAATTCAAAAATATTTTTTGGTGAACTGGATCGAATTTAAAATTTTGACATCGACGTGATGTTTTTAAGAGACTTTTTGTAAAAACGTGAATTTTTCTGACATGGCGAAATTTTTTTTATTGAAAGCCCTATGTATGTACAGTACACCACACACGTTTTTTTGGCGAAAAAACTTTTTACCCCCCTGGGGGGAGGGGGTGAACATGAAAAGTGCTAAAACTTCAAAAAATCATAACTTTGCTCTAAGTGAATATTTTTTTATGATCAAAAAACCATTTTTCAGCAAATTTTGAGGCGCACAATTTTCTCATTGACCAAAATGTTTTATCATTCCATCTAACCCTGTTTTCGAAAAATTCAGACACAAAAAACTGAATTTTCACTCCTTAGGAAACATTTCCGTCAAATCTTACTACGTTAAAAAGATTTCTCGTACCTTTTTACGTATATAAAAATTATTTTAGAATTTTAAACGACACCTCAGTTTACGAACCAGACGGCTGAAAACATCCCACAGGCAAAAAGTGAAACTTCAAATTGTCGTATAATGTCTCAAAGTTGATGAAATTACTTCAAATTTTTACAAACGACATATTGAAGCAATGCAAATCGATTTCTAAATTTACAGAATTTTTTTTAAAAACAATTTTTTTTTGAAAAATGGTAATTGAGCTTTCGAGACTCGAGACTGTGTGACGAAAAAAAAATTTTTTTTCGAAAAATTCTGTAAATTTGGGAATCGATTTGCATTGCTTTAGTATGTCGTTTGTGAAAATTTGAAGTAATTTCATCAACTTTGAGGCACTATACGTCATTTTAAAGTTTCAGATTCTGCCAATCGGATGTTTTCAACCGTTTGGTTCGCAAACTGAGGTGTCGTTAAAAATTTTATAATAATTTTTTATAAGGATAAAAAGGCACGAAGAATCTTTTTAACGTAGTAAGATTTGACGGAAATGTTTCCTCAGGGGTGAAAATTCAGTTTTTCGTGTCTAAATTTTACAAAAAAAGGTTAGATGAAATGATTAAAAATTTTTGTTAACAAAAAAGTTGTGCGCCTCAAAATTTGCACAAAAATTTGCAGAAAAATTTAGCACCTTCCAACTTCACCCTCCCCCAGTTGGGTTAAAAGTTTTTTCGTAAAATTGTAAAAACTACCAAGGGAATTTTTACCCTACTTCATTGAAAAATTATCCATTTGAAAATATTCAAACCGCACTTGAAACAGTACGATTTTTTCGAGTTGTTTGGAATCTTTCTCTTTGATTTCAATGATTTTTTCTTAGAAGTTCATTTTGCTCAATTGTAATATCCCACAGACTACAAAATTGTGTTGATCTTGACAATTTCTAGTTTGAACAGATCAACTAGCAGGCTTATCTTGATAATCATCTTTCAATATTGTTAATCTTTGCGTAATTATACAAAGATATACATGATCTGGCAAATTGTGGTTAATTATCAATTGATAATGTATTACTTACCAGTTTGTATTTTGCTACTTTCTTATTTGAAGTGTGCTAATTTGTGCATACCCACACAAAATCCTGAAGGTTAGTAAGTATATTATGGTAAAACTGGGTGGTAAGAACTTTGTTTACCAGGGAACCTCATAAGATTTTAAAGCAACCCCTGAAGCTAAAAATCGATATCAGAAAAAATCGGCAAAACCTATTGCAAATTGAAGTTAGAATTGTTAAAATTAGGATCCCAAAATATGAAATCACAATATTTTAAGCGAAATCAGTTTCAGCCATTTGAATTTCACATGGGAAATCAATTTTGAATTACCTCCTCAGCACACGTTTCAAAAAGATGAATATTTTTATTTTTTACGTGAACTTTTTCTCTCGACCTCCCTGTTTTTCAAAAAAAAAGTCGTCAATTAAAATGTACGTGTCTAGCGTGTTGACACATTCTGCTAGGAATGATAGGAGAAGAATTTTTAAACAAGTTTTCGCCGTTTTTCGTTTTTTGACTCAAACTCAGCCATTTTCGAACTTTTCGCTATAATTTTTTGTCAGAGAACATGTCATACTTCTAGTATTTGTTATTGCTGATCATGGATACAGACATGCCTTTTAGCTTACGGGGTTGCTTTAACTCGTTTGATAGAGTTTTTTTTTGTTGATCAACATCCTTTTCCTAATTCTTGCTGTACTCCACGCCGAAAGCTGAAATTTGAGCTCAAAGTTTCCTCTGGAAGCTTGAGAAGAATCATTTCTCTTGAAAAATCGGCTGAAAGTTAAAAAAAAATTTTGAAAAAGTAAAAAATTAGATGAAAAAAAAATCACCGAATTTCCTCGGCTTGAAAACATTGTTTTTTAACTTCGATTTTTTTTTAAATTTTATAATTAGAAATGTTAGAAACAGGATGTTGATCAGCATCAAGAACTGTATCAGATGAAATAGATCTCTGATGTGTGATATCTAGACTCACTCGGATCTCATATACACATAGAACACTAGAATCTCTTCGGTCCTTACAGATGTTTCCTAATTAGACCGATTTTAAATTAATGTCCAGTTTGAGAAAACTTCAGCACAAATTCCAAGAGTTAATCGGTCAGCCTGAGATTTGAAAAATGCCTTTCTTCATAAATTTAAATCAAACTTCATATTTTCAAACATAAAATGCCTTTTTTGATCATTCATTTACATCAAGTATGAGCTTCAAAGTTGTTCTATATTTCCAAATTCCAACTACATAGGTTCTTCGATCTGCAAAAAAGCCTGGTGTTTTTTTGATACGTGTACTATCGCTCAAACGTTTGACATCCTATTGGTTCATAAATCATAACTCGGATGAAAAAGTAAATTTTTTAAAGAAAATTTTTTCCTGAAAATTTTGAATTTTTGAAAAAAAAAACTGAGGAATTGCTACCATGGAAAAGTGAAAAAAAATTGTTGAAAAATGTTTTTTTCAAAAAATTCTGTAGGTTTAGGTTTGAATTGATAATTCGTCTTTTGGAGCTTGAGGCGATTTTTGAGTCATTCTAGATACTTTTGAAATCTCACTGTATTAAAAAAAGTAACCTGAGAAAAGGTTTTATCAATTTGGCAGGACAGTTTCGCAACAGAAAACAGGGATTTTTTTTTTTGAAAATGTTTTTACTGTGCAAAATATGGGGCCAAGTATGACTATTTTATCGTGAACTTCTAATCTCTACAACAATTACAGATATAACAACCACCATCTCCACCGTTAAAACAACAACAGCGACAACATTAACAACTACCACACGACCGACTTCATGTTTACCTGGTTGGATAACCTTCGACCGTGGAGCCTATAAATGGTGTATGAAGAATTATTACGGTAATATAGAGGCACAAAACGCTGTAGCAGCATGTCAAACTCTCGACCCGGCCGCAACAACTTCCGGATTCCAAACCGTCGCAGAAGTGAATACAATGACAGCGATTGCGCTGGCTTACGATAGCACCATTTCTGCACTTCATATTGGCGCTAGACGAAGACCCGAATGTTATAATGTGATGCTCACCGCGCAGTGCACATATTTGACATCATTCTATTGGAGTGATGGTTATACCACTGGAACTGAAGCGTTCCGATGGACACCTGGACAACCGGATAATCAAGGATCACCCGCTATTAATGAAGCGTATGTGGATCTTGATGTGACAACAGGTCTGTTGGATGATGAATGGTGGGATTGGAGTTGGCCTGGAGCTGTTTGTGGAATTGTTATATCCTCCCGTATGTATACGATATTAGTCCAAACACTACATTATATTTATTGGAATAGAAGGGTAAGACCGAGACTACTTATCTAACTAAACTGATAAGAGAGTGCGAGCACGTCCCTTTTATAGGCACGTGTCACATCTCCGTTACTTTTTAACGATCGGTCTCTCGATCTTTTTAAACTAAAAGTAAAACTAATACAACAATTAATTAAACCAAAAATCTAACAGTTTTGTCTCGAATTCTCGTTGATCTCCGCGGTTGGATGTTGTTCTGCTCGTTGACTCCCATTGCACTTTTGTTGACGGGCTCGTCTGCGCTTCCACCTTCGGTTTTCAGTTGAGTCGACCTCGACGAATCCTCCTGATCTTCTACTTTCTCGAAGATACGCACATGATTCTTGTGGGCGACGGCTGATCTCCGGTCGGTTTTGTACGTCACATTGTACTTATCCACTCCTTCCACTTTGAATGGTCCTATTCGTTTTGGACTCAATTTGTTCTTCGGTTTGCTCCTTTCCACGAATATCCAGTCTCCGATCTTTATGTCCCGATGTTTGATGTTCTTCTTCATGTGGAGACTTTCTTGTCGGTCTTTCTGGTGTGT
>LR549600.1:0-11725 GCA_900536415.3 Caenorhabditis sp. 38 MB-2015
GAAAATGCTGTAATTTTTCCTTTTTATGCAAAACAAACTGTCTAGATATATTCAGGACAAAAAGTTACCCTATAGTATATCATACCATCCCATTTTTGTTAGTTTTTGATGGTTTTTCGAGAATTTTTTGTATTTTCAGCGTAAATTTCAAGGCTGAAAATTGCATATCGAGATAATAGTTTGACAAAAACTAAAAACATATTCGTTTTCAGCGTGTCAAGATCTATAATATGATGTATTTCTTGTCAAAAAAGTCTACATTTTCCTTAAATTTTGAATCGAAATTCAGTGTGTTGAGTCAGAAAAAAATCACACTTTATCAATTTGAATTTTCGATAATAATTTGGTCAAAACTGAAATTATCAACTTTCAAAGCGGAAGTTAGCAAAATATAGAATCCCTCAATTATATGCCTAGTTTCGTTTTCTACATGATATTCCAAAATTTCATTTTAAAAATCCCATTTTGCAGGAAAAAATAAAGCTGATCGATTTTGGATGTGAACCCATAATTGAAAACTTCTCCTCAGTTGGCTATAGAATATGTAAACAATTTGATTCTCCATTGGATACTTATTTGATATTCAATATTATCACATTTATTGCTTGTTTGGTTGCTTTGATACTTTTTACTATATCATATATCAATTCAAGGAATCTGGATATTAAGGATAAAGATGATAAATCATTGGACCCCTCAATGTCTCCAACAGTTACTCCAACTACAAATATCAAATAAGTAACAATATGATCTCTATAAAACTTTTGCATTTTCTTTAAATCTTTGCTTCAATTTCAATTTTTTAAATTCTAAACGAACTATTTTTTTCTTTCTGTTTTTGAGCCATGAAATTTGAAGCAAAATGAGCCTTTTTTTGGCAAATTTAGGGATCTACAAGAAAAACGCCAGCATAGCTTCATTGACGCAATTTTTGTAGTTCAAATGAATTTGTGATGAATCATTGGGTTACTATAGTTTGTAACGTCATGAGGTTTGGAGCAAAATGAGCTGTTTTGGCGAAAATCGCGAAAATACAAAAAATGCGCCAGCATAGGTGGTTTGGCGCATTTTTTGTAGTTCAAATGACCTCGAGAAGGGTTACTATAGTTTGTAACGTCCTGAGATTGGACAAAAAAAAAACGATTTTTTTGAAATGAAATTCGAGATCTACAAAAAATTCGTCAGCATAACTTAACTGACGCATTTTTTGTAGGTTAAGATGCTTTGAATGGTAACTCAGATCAAGGAAGTTTTTAGAATCATCAAATGTAGAACAAAACCTATTTCAGGCCAAAACTAGGATCTACAAAAAATGCGCCAACAAATCTATATTGACGCAATATGTGTAACTCGCGTGGTCATGTGTAGAACCTCCATCACCGTAGCTTTTCCACGTGAAATTTTGAGCACATTTCACCATTTTCAGCTCAAATTGAAGATCTACAAAAAACGCGCCAGCAAAGTCTACATTGACGCAATTTTTGTATGAATATTTTTCTAACAAGGAAGCAAGGAAGATCAAGCAATAGGTTTCTCCTTTTCCCCAATTTTCGTCTCCACCAAATCATCTTCTCGCTCTTTTTTGTCCTCATATGTTAACCTGAAACCAACATACTACAGTATCCCCATCGGGTTACTGTACTTTTGAGGAGTACTGTATGTAGATCGACCTACAGTTTGAGAACAATATAGGCCGGACATGTGATGAATGACTGAATCGATATAACATTTAATGCATTGACAGTACTTTTTGACATTTTATCATCGCTCGAGAAAATTGGGTATAATAAAGGACTTGTTATAGCCAACAAAATCTGGAAATGGGCTACTGTATTGCAGGGTTCCGACTGGGGGTCAGTGAAAAAAAAGTATATGTTTGAGGGTACTATAGGAGTACTGTAAAGGTACTGTAGGCGTACTGTAATAGCTATTGTATCCAGTACTGTGGAGATACTGTAGAGGTGCTGTAGGGGTATTGTAGAGGTACTACGAAGGTACTGTTTGAGGGTACTATAGGAGTTATATAGAGGTACATTATGGTTATCTTTAGAGGTATTATTGAGATACTATAGGACTACTGTAAGAGTACTGTAGGCGTAGTGTAATAGCTATTGTATCCAGTACTGTGGAGATACTGTAGAGGTGCTGTAGGGGTACTGTAGAGGTACTACGAAGGTACTGTTTGAGGGTAGTATAGGAGTTATATAGAGGTACATTATGGGTATCTTCAGAGGTATTATTGAGATACTATAGGATTACTGTAAGGGTACTGTAGGCGTACTGTAATATCTATTGTATTCAGTACTGTGGAAATACTGTAGAGGTGCTGTAGGGGTACTGTAGAGGTACTACGAAGGTACTGTTTGAGGGTACTATAGGAGTTATATAGAGGTACATTATGGGTATCTTCAGAGGTATTATTGAGATACTATAGGAGTACTGTAAGGGTACTGTAGGCGTACTGTAATAGCTATTGTATCCAGTACTGTGGAGATACTGTAGAGGTGCTGTAGGGGTACTGTAGACGGATTATGAAGGTAATGTTTGAGGGTACTATAGGAGTTATATAGAGGTACATTATGGGTATCTTCAGAGGTATTATTGAGATACTATAGGAGTACTGTAAGGGTACTGTAGGCGTACTGTAATAGCTATTGTATCCAGTACTGTGGAGATACTGTAGAGGTGCTGTAGGGGTACTGTAGACGGATTATGAAGGTAATGTTTGAGGGTACTATAGGAGTTATATAGAGGTACATTATGGGTATCTCCAGAGAGGTATTATTGAGATACTGTAGGAGTACTGTAAGGGTACTGTAGGCGTACTGTAATAGCTATTGTATCCAGTACTGTGGAGATACTGTAGAGGTGCTGTAGGGGTACTGTAGAGGTACTACAAAGGTACTGTTTGAGGGTACTATAGGAGTAATATGGAGGTACATTATGGGTATCTTCAGAGGTATTATTGACATACTATAGGAGTACTGTAAGGGTACTGTAGGCGTACTGTAATAGTTATTGTATCCAGTACTGTGGAGATACTGTAGAGGTGCTGTAGGGGTACTGTAGACGGATTATGAAGGTAATGTTTGAGGGTACTATAGGAGTTATATAGAGGTACATTATGGGTATCTTCAGAGGTATTATTGAGATACTATAGAAGTACTGTGGGAGTACTGTAATAGTTACCATATAGAGTACTGTATGGGTACTGTAGAGGGTCTAAAGGACTTTTATAGGGGTATTATAACGGGTACTAGGAGGGCGTTCTGGAGCTTTAACATAGCTTTTCTGATGGAGTACTGTAGGGGTACTGTAGATCACTTACCGAGAATACAACCGTCCATACAGTAATTGTGAAATTATTGGAATTTATTGAGAATAGTAAACTTGTCATAAACATTATTGAACAAGCGATGAAACTTAAAAGCAGATAAAATTCGAATTTGAAAATCTCGTCGCGTTTATCAATTTCTTTTTTATCCAAACTCGCATGATCCGCAGAAATTCTGGAAAAAAAAGGATTTTCGAGGTGGCGGGGTTCGAACCTAGCACCTATTGGGCTACGAATTTTGCGTCAGCAAAACTTGAAACGAGAAATTATGCGCCAGTGAAGTGGCTACACAAATTGCGTCAACATAACTTTGCTGGCGTATTTTTTGTGAGTTCCCAGTTTTGTTGAAAACTACAGTAACCTAGGAATTTTTTAAAACATCAATCCAACTACACAAATTGCGTCAACATAACTTTGCTGGCGCATTTTTCGTAGATCACCAATTTCGTCCTAGAACAGCTAGTTTTTCTCCAAAAACTACGACGTCTTTTTTGTAACTCCCTAATTTTGTCCCAAATAAGCTCATGTACAAAAATTGCGTCAACCTAGGTATGCTGGCGCATTTTCTGTAGAACCCCATTTTTCTCAAAATTCATAGCTCCTTTTTGAGATCTATCGAACTACATAATTTGCGTCAGTAAAGCTATGCTGACGCATTTTTTGTAGGACTCCAATTTTGGCCCAAAACTTACAAAAATATCAAACCATAACAATAAGACGACAAAACCACATATTCGAAGGCAAATAGAATACTTCCAATCTACAGTAATATATACAGTAATTAAAGGGACAGGCTAGGGGTACTGTAACTCACTTGGTATATAATCTTTTTTACGCTCATTTTTTAGCTGAATTTTAGGTTTTTAACAAAAATTTATGAGAAATGATGTGAGATGAAAAATGACGTTTTTTGGCGCCAAAAATTGTAAACATTTTTTTTTTTTTAATTTCTCATATATTTTAGTCAGAAATTCAAAATTTTTTCATTTGAAGCGTATATGTTCCTCACATTAAACTACGAGAATTGCGCCAGTATAGATTTGCTGGCGCATTTTTTGTAGTTCCTCGTTTACGCTCTAAAATGACTCTTTCTGGTCCAATTTCGATGGAGTTTGAAAGCTACAAAAAAAATGTGAAAGAAATGAAAATGGCTACAAAAAATGTGTCAGTCTAGCGTTGCTGACGTATTTTTTGTAGATCCCCATTTTCACTTAAAAATATTCATTTTGCTTCAAATTTTGTGGCTAAAAGCCAAATGGAAGCATAATTTTATGAACAATCACAAAAACTACAGTAATCCTGCTTCTTTTCAAGACCGTTCAGCTTACAAAAATTGCGCCAACATAGCTTTGTTGACGCATTTTTTGTAGATCACAAATTTTCACCTAAAATGGTTCATTTTGCTCCAAATTTTCTGGCTAAAAGCCCAATGGAAACAGAATTTTATACAAAATCACACTGAGCTCACAAAATTGCGCCAACATAGCTTTGCTGACGCATTTTTTGTAGATCACCAATTTTCACTCAAAATGGTTCATTTTGCTCCTAATTTTCTGACTAAAAGCCCAATGGAAACAGAATTTTATACAAAATCACACTAAGCTTACAAAAATTGCGGCAACATAGCATTGCTGGCGCATTTTTTGTAGATCACCAATTTTCACTCAAAATGGTTCATTTTGCTCCTAATTTTCTGACTAAAAGCCCAATGGAAACAGAATTTTATACAAAATCACACTGAGCTCACAAAATTGCGCCAACATAGCTTTGCTGACGCATTTTTTGTAGATCACCAATTTTCACTCAAAATGGTTCATTTTGCTCCTAATTTTCTGACTAAAAGCCCAATGGAAACAGAATTTTATACAAAATCACACTAAGCTTACAAAAATTGCGCCAACATAGCTTTGCTGACGCATTTTTTGTAGATCACCAATTTTCACTCAAAATGGTTCATTTTGCTCCTAATTTTCTGACTAAAAGCCCAATGGAAACAGAATTTTATACAAAATCACACTAAGCTTACAAAAATTGCGCCAACATAGCTTTGCTGACGCATTTTTTGTAGAACCCCAATTTTGATCCAAAATAGCTCATTTTGCTCCAAATTTCACCCCAAAATCTATAGAAATAACGAACCACAACAAATAACTACGAGAATAGCGTCAGTATAGATTTGTTGACGCATTTTCTGTAGATCTTCGTTTTCTCTCGAAAATGGTTCATTTTGGTTCAATTTGGAAGCTGCTGAATTTGCGTCAATGTGAATTTTGTTGGCGCCTTTCGTGTCACTATATTGTTTTTTGGCTGGCGCATTTTTTGTAGCTCATTTATTTCGGCCTAAAATGACGATTATTGTTCTACTGATCAAAAAATGAACCATTTTGAGTGAAAATTGGTGATCTACAAAAAATGCGCCAGCAAAGCTATGTTGGCGCAATTTTTGTAAGCTTAGTGTGATTTTGTATAAAATTCTGTTTCCATTGGGCTTTTAGTCAGAAAATTAGGAGCAAAATGAACCATTTTGAGTGAAAATTGGTGATCTACAAAAATTGCGCCAATCTAGCTTTGCTGACGCATTTTTTGTAGATACCCAATTTCCAACTAAAATGGATCATTTTGCTCCAAATTAAATTTTTAAAACGTGATTTGCCATGAAATTCAATCATTTCTCATTTATTTTTGTTAAAAATCCAAAATAATAGCTATGAAAAAAGGTGTATTCAAGGTAGGTTCATCTACAGTACCCCTCATGATTACTGTATATATTACTGTAGATTGGAAGTGCTCTATTTGCCATCGAACATCTCATATTGATTGGTTACTGTAGCTATCTGTTATCCGAGTAAGTAGCTATTTTGAGTCGAAATTGGTGATCTACAAACAATGCGCCAGCAAATCTGGGTTGGCGCAATTTTTGTAGTCTAGAGGGTCTTGGACGAAAATTTGTTTAAAATCTAAATTTCAAGAAAAATGAGCCATTTTGAGTCGAAATTGGTGATCTACAAAAAATGCGCCAGCAAAAAACTAGCTTGACGCATTTCTTGTAGATTGGAAGCATAAATAATTTGGTTTGAAATGTTGATAATTCTTATGTCAAACTACAAAAATTGCGTCAGCATAGATTTGCTGACGCATTTTTTGTAGATCCTCTTTTTCTCTCAAAAATGGCTCACTTTGCTGCAATTTGGAGCTACAAAAAATTGCAGTTCTAGGTTGACGCACTTTTTGTAGGTCATAAAATGAGTTTTCCGAAAAGAACTGAAAATTTTGAAGTAGTGCATACGTGGCGCAGTGGTAGCTTGTTGATTTTCAATGCGATCGAAGGTCGTGGGTTCGATCCCGGCCATCTCCAATTTCTTTTTTTTTTTTTTTTTGCAGAATGCCAAATGTCCGCGGAGAATTACTAGCGAAACATCCGAATTGGGATAAAAAATTGCCAAATGGATTTGAATTATGGAAAATTCAATTCAATTCCCTATTCTACGTCATCTGGATGTCTCTATTCGTTTTCACCTGTTTCTTTTTATCGATTTTTGTCAAAAGAGAACAAATCGTCTATGTGATTCTAATCTTTACAGTAAGACCTTATCTACAGTACTCCCCCATCATCTACAGTACTCCCCCATCATCTACAGTACTCCCCCATCATCTACAGTACTCCCCCATCATCTACAGTACTCCCCCATCATCTACAGTAATCCTCCTGATGATTTTCAGATTCTTCAATGTATCCCGACGTTGTTTGTGCTCATTTTCTTCAGATTTGATGAAAATGTACCCGATGATTTGCTCACTTCTGTGAATATTTTGATGTTTCGAACACTTTTTGTTCTGCCGGCCATTTGTGTTTTCCTTCAGTGAGTTTGAGCCGAAAAAATCAATAAAAAACGTATTTTTCAGTTTTGCGACTCGAGAATATTATCCACAAGACCTGGATGAGCCGGAAGCGACGAAAATTGGAGAGAAGGAGAAATCATAAAGTTATTTTTTTTCGTTTAACCCGGAGTTTGAATTTTTGGATGGCCTAGAATTGGTTTTCTAGGCCACCATGTTGTTCGCCATAAAATTCTGAATCGATTGATATACTGAACCCATCAGATATAGCATTTTGAACCAGATGGCCTAGAAAACCAAAATATTGGTTTCCTAGGTCATATTGATACTAGAATTGGTTTTCTAGGCCATCATGTTGTTCGCCATAAAATTCTGAATCGATTGATATACTGAACCCATCAGATATAGCACTTTCAACCTGATGGCCTAGAAAACCAAAATATTGGTTTCCTAGGTCATATTGGTACTAGAATTGGTTTTCTAGGCCACCATGTTGTTCGCCATAAAATTCTGAATCGATTGATATACTAAACTCATCAGATATAGCACTTTCAACCTGATGGCCTAGAAAACCAAAGTATTGGTTTCCTAGGTCATATTGGTACTAGAATTGGTTTTCTAGGCCACCATGTTTCTCGTCATAAAATTCTGAATCGATTGATATACTGAACCCATCAGATATAGCACTTTCAACCAGATGGCCTAGAAAACCAAAATATTGGTTTCCTAGGTCATATTGGTACTAGAATTGGTTTTCTAGGCCACAATGTTTCTCGTCATAAAATTCTGAATCGATTGATATACTGAACTCATCAGATATAGCACTTTCAACCTGATGGCCTAGAAAACCAAAATATTGGTTTCCTAGGTCATATTGGTACTAGAATTGGTTTTCTAGGCCACCATGTTGTTCGCCATAAAATTCTGAATCGATTGATATACTGAACTCATCAGATATAGCATTTTGAACCAGATGGCCGAGAAAACCAAAATATGGTTTCCTAGGTCATATTGGTACTAGAATTGGTTTTCTAGGCCACAATGTTTCTCGTCATAAAATTCTGAATCGATTGATATACTGAACTCATCAGATATAGCATTTTGAACCAGATGGCCTAGAAAACCAAATCCAGGCCCTGGATGGCCTAGAGATCCAAACTTGGATTTCTAGGCCACCCCCTTCCCTTCAATTTTTCCCCAAAAAAAAATCAACATTTTCAAAAACTACGAAAAATGCCAAACTTCTCGAATATCCAGCTCAAATATCACTTTTCATTGTTTTTCTCTGCGTCTCTCACCCTCCCACTCTCTCACCTACAGTAATACACTTTAAAGGAACACACACAATATTTATTTATCGTTAATTTTGGTTGTTTCGGGGGCGAAAAAAACAAGAAAATAAAAAAAAATAAATAATTAATTACTGGTAGAGTTGTGGACATTCGGATTTTGTGCATGGGACGAGGATTGGGTCTGGAAACGAATAGAGTACTGTAGGCGAAGGGGTACTGTAGGGGTACTGTAGATGTGTATATCTACAGTACTCTTATAGGATTACTGTGGGACATCAACAAATGGTCTTCACTTTTTGAGAGATTCTATGAATTTTCAATTTGATCTCTATTCTTAGAATCTCTATGATGTCACGACAAACAAGATGGGCTTAAGGAATCGTCTACAGTACTCCAGAGGGTACTGTAGATAACTACAGTACTGTAGATACAGTACCCCCCATACCTACCGTCAACTTTAACTGATCGTATCTTCTTCTTGTTGAGCTGAATTCGTTGGCGGAACGGTTCGGTGAATCGCATATTGGTGCCGACTAAACTGAGCAATGGTGAACGTTTGGCGATGATCTCGAACTGCAAAGAGTACTGTAGGTTTTGGCGCCATAAAATTTGGAGCACAATGAGCTATTTTAAGGGTGCGCAACGTTAATAATGCCCTATCTGCACACGTGGCTCAGTTGTAGCGCGCTGAATTTCGGTGCACACAAGGGTCGTGGGTTCGAACCCCGCTATCTGCGAAACTCGTTTTTCTTTTTTTTCTACCTCATCTGGGTCTTGAAACGAGTACAGTAGTTGTTTTTCGAGACCGAATAGCGGTTGTGACGTGACGAATCCCAATAAAAAGAGCATGAGCCAAGCGAAAACGGTGACACGTGACATTCTGAAAAAAAAAATTGAAAATTTGACGTCAGCACCGAAAAGACGTCAACAAGTACAAAATGGAGATTATAATAATAATAATAAAAACAGAATGGAGTTTTAATAGAGAAAAGAAGTTATTAGATTTGTAGTGCGCTTTTTCGAAGTCACTAAAAATGCGCCAGTGTTGAGTGGATGACGCATTTCTTAAAAACCCTAAAAAAATATGCGCCATCAAACTATGGCTGACGCATTTCTCGTTTTGAAGTCCGAGGTTTTCAGTTTTGCAAAAAAAATATGTTCAAATTTGGGTACCTACAAAAAGCGCGCCAGCAATCAGTCGCTGGCGTGTTTTTCGTTTTGGCGCCAAAACTTATGTCCACTGAAATTGCGTCAGTGAAGCTTCAGCTGGCGCCAAACCTCAATCTCACAAAAAACGCGCCAGCAATCAGTCGCTGGCGTGTTTTTCGTTTTGGCGGCAAAACTGATGTCTACCGAAATTGCGTCAGTGAAGCTTCAGCTGGCGCCAAACCTTAATCTCACAAAAAACGCGCCAGCAATCAGTCGCTGGCGTGTTTTTCGTTTTGGCGCCAAAACTTATGTCCACCGAAATTGCGTCAGTGAAGCTTCAGCTGGCGCCAAACCTTAATCTCACAAAAAACGCGCCAGCAATCAGTCGCTGGCGTGTTTTTCGTTTTGGCGCCAAAACTGATGTCTACCGAAATTGCGTCAGTGAAGCTTCAGCTGGCGCCAAACCCCAATCTTACAAAAAACGCGCCAGCAATCAGTCGCTGGCGTGTTTTTCGTTTTGGCGCCAAAACTGATGTCTACCGAAATTGCGTCAGTGAAGCTTCAGCTGGCGCCAAACCCCAATCTTACAAAAAAGCGCTGGCAAATGTTCGCTGACACATTTCGTGAAAAAATCTTGAAATTTGACTTGAAACTTCGAGCCTACCAAAATTGCGCCAACAACCATGATTCTTGGCACCAAAACCGAAAATGCGCCAGCAGAGCTTCACTGACGCATTTCTCGTAGGTTTTTCCCCCTCGAAACATATAAAACAAAAAAAAAATGGACAAGAAAAGACCAAAAACAGCGAAAAAAACGCGAAGAAGTGGAAAAAAGGGGGCGTGGCTTCGGACGAAGAAGGGAAAAATGGGCGTATAATGGAATTTTTGATTTTTTTTTCGTCGAGAATGTGTGAAAGAAGAAAAAAATAATTATATAGTACGAAAATTAGAGAGAATATACGTTTTTTTGTGGTTTTTACATGAAAAAATGGGGATTAGAAGATTTGGAACCGGTCAAAATGTGTATATTTGGGGTCGAAATTTTGTTTTCAGAAAATTAAACCAAAGATCTGAAAATTGACGTCAAAAAAAAATCAATTTTTGGCGCCAAAAAATCTAATTATCAAAGTCACGTGTTGAAAATTTGATAACCAAGTTTTCGCGCTGAAAATTTCTGATTTTATTTGGCGCCAAAAATTTTGGGTTCTAGAACTTCGGGTACGAAAAATCTGAAGTTTTATCAAAAATATTTGGATTCAAGTTTTGGCGCCAAAAAATATAAATTCAAAATTTTGGCGCCAAAACACAGATTGAAATTTTTGGACCTAGTAATTTGAAAGTGAATTTTTGGCGCCAAAAATCTAAAAATTGAAAAGTTCGAGATTTCAACCTAAACATTGGGTTTTTGAGTTTTTGGGTCAGATTTCCAAAATCGGAGCCAAAAATTTAAATTTAAAAATTTGGCACCAAAAATTTTGAATTTAGTTTTTCAAACTTTTGAGGCAAAAGTTCAGAAATTCAATTTTGACGGCAAAAGTTGCATAATTTGAATTTTTGGCGCCAAAAATTTAGAATTTGAATTTCAGATTTTTAAGCCAAGTAATTCAAAACTAAAACTTTAAGAGCAGAATTCTAAACTTTGAAAATCAAAAATTCAAATTTTAAATCCAAAAAACGAGAAATTCGGGAACGTTTTTTGAAACTCAAAAAGAAATGAACCAAAAGTTCAAAATTAGGAGTCGAAAAATTAAATTTTTAATTTTTGGCGCCAAAATTGTAAAATTCGAATAAGTGAAATTTTGATGTAAAATTACAGAATTAAAATTTTTGGCTTTAAAAATCTGAAATTCAAAATTTGGACTTTTGAAGTTAAAAATTCATTTTTTTATTTATTAGGGTCATAATTCTAATATTCTGAATTCAAATCCAGAAAATTCAAATCTAAAATTTTAACGTCAAAAATCTATAATTCAGAATTTCAGGTTTTTCAAACTAAAAATCAGATTTTCTTGTTCTCAAATTCAAATTTTGGTTCTAAAAATCTGATTTTTGAATTTTGTCCGCGAAAAACTCAAAATTCAAAAATTGGTGGCCAAATTTAACAAGGTTCAAT
>LR549609.1:0-44958 GCA_900536415.3 Caenorhabditis sp. 38 MB-2015
ACGACGACGACGACGACTTCGATGGCACCAATGGACAACAAAACAAAATAAGCGAGGTCTTATTTTAAGAAAGATAAGTTTACTCCACCAAAATTAACTTTAAAAAATAACACAAAACATTCCAGATCAACAACAACAATCATCTGATCTACAACGACGACAACAACGACGACGACGACGACTTCGATGGCACCAATGGACAACAAAACAAAATAAGCGAGGACTTATTTTAAGAAAGATAAGTTTACTCCACCAAAATTAACTAAAAAAAATAACACAAAACATTCCAGATCAACAACAACAATGATCTGATCTACAACGACGACAACAACGACGACGACGACGACGACGACGACGACTTCGATGGCACCAATGGACAACAAAACAAAATAAGCGAGGTCTTATTTTAAGAAAGATAAGTTTACTCCACCAAAATTAACTAAAAAAAATAACACAAAACATTCCAGATCAACAACAACAATGATCAGATGAACAACGACGACAACAACGACGACGACTTCGATGGCACCAATGGACAACAAAACAAAATAAGCGAGGACTTATTTTAAGAAAGATAAGTTTACTCCACCAAAATTAACTAAAAAAAATAACACAAAACATTCTAGATCAACAACAACAATGATCAGATGAACAACGACGACATCAACGACGACGACGACGACGACGACGACGACGACGACGACTTCGATGGCACCAATGGACAACAAAACAAAATAAGCGAGGTCTTATTTTAAGAAAGATAAGTTTACTCCACCAAAATTAACTAAAAAAAAAATAACACAAAACATTCTAGATCAACAACAACAATGATCAGATGAACAACGACGACAACAACGACGACGACGACGACTTCGATGGCACCAATGGACAACAAAACAAAATAAGCGAGGACTTATTTGTTGATGATTTATCAACCTTTTGATTTATCACAATACTAAATGCCGACGTTTAGTAATAGTAAACAGTATAAAGCTATTAGCGATGCACCGCCCACATCAATTATGTACGTTCCTTATAAAAGAGCATCTTGTTTTATTATTTTTGTCATTCTTTCTTTATGTAATAAACTATTATTAATTGTTCTACAATAATTTGGTATTTTTTGCTTCTTATTTTTTATCATGGCTTCGTTGGCGGTGATGACCAAATCGAAGGTGGTGCAATCGTGTTCGTCTGGATTCTTTTGAACGCGGATTATTTTCATCGCTGCCGTTGGGGTAGACACGAATGTCTTTTCAAAGTCGTCTTTCTTATACAACGTATCCAATTGCTAACCATATATCTAATTTTCCCTTTCCCAGAAAACAAACAAAATCTCAACGCAGAAATATGATCTTTGATTCACCTATTTTCTAGTCAACATCCAATTGTCATCATTTGTCTTGCGCGTATATAAACCTCATCCCGTTACCAATTAAACACAGTTTACTTTACCAGAGAACAAATATTTCTTTATTTTTAAAGCAGCCATGATCTCTTATATTTTATTGTTAAACTAAACTGTAGTACTTAAACTCCATCGAGAACCTTTTGTTTTTGACAAAAAATAATTCCGTTATTTTTCTGTCGTGTGTGTTTGTGTTTCTGTGTTTTTGTTGTTTACCATGTCAAACTTATACAAACAAGAAAAATGTACTTTGTGTTTGAATGATTTTTAAAATTGTTTGTCTTTTTATTGTTTCAATTCGCCATTCGTTCATACTTTCATCAAACATTCTTCCTTTCTTTTTTACAGATGTCAGAAAAGTCGATCAAAGAGCCTAAAAGTATCTTGGTGACTGGTGCCAATAGAGGAATCGGTTTGGGATTTATTCAAAAATTCATCGAGTTCAAAAATATTCAATATATTTTTGCGGGATGTCGAAATCCTGAAAGTGCGGAGGTACGGTTATAAATGTTATATGTACCTTTTTTGAATAGTATACAAAATACAAAATATAAAATTAAAACATATTATACATCATCAGAATATTCCAATCGTTCCACATTTTAGAGGAAAAATTGACTAATTCACATAACCACAAAAAGGATATATCACTGAGCTGAAACAGTAAAATGAAGTGAACACAAGTGTTCATATTAGAAAAGGTCCTTTATATAATTTTGTTAACTATACTAATAATATAACAAATCCCACATTTTCCAGGAACTCAAAAAAATCAACGATCCACGTGTTCATATCATTCAACTTGATGTAACCAATGATTCCTCAATTGATAGCGCATACAAGAAGGTTGGTGGCTTTGTTTTCCAGCTGTTCTCATCTGTTTCAAAATATATTTCAGATCTCGGACATTGTTGGATCTGATGGTCTAACTGTGCTACTCAACAACGCTGGAATTTGGTCGAAATACGAATTCACAGATGAAGCAAATCGAGAGAAAATTGTCGAGCAATTCAATGTGAATGCGGCATCACCCCTTATCATGATCCAAAAATTCTTGCCACTTCTCCAAAAAGCGGCAAATTTGCGAGAAGGATCAGCACTTTCGGTTGACCGCGCGGCGATTATTAACATTTCCTCAACAGCGGCGTCTATCGAGAAAAATGACGGACATTTTAAAGGACCTATTGTTATTTATCGCATGAGCAAAAGTGCATTGAACTCCGCTTCCAAGTCATTTGCCATTGAGATGAGGTCGACCAATATTTTGATCACCTCGTTTTGTCCCGGTTATGTGAAAACCGATATGTCTGGACCTAATGCCTTCATAACGGTATATAGTTTATTTGAAAAAGTAAAAAAAAAAGTGTTTTTTTAGGTCGAAGAATCTTGCAATAACCTGGTCTCTAGTATTTTGCGATTGGATGAGGCTAATCATGGAACATTCGTAGATCAATTCCTGAACATCATTCCGAACTGAGTTATAAATCATTGACTTCATTTGAAGTTTGAATCAATAAAGATATTTTTGTAAATCCCTAGTTTTTTGAATTGAACAAGAACATCAGTTAGCAGAAACGTACCTGGTATATTTTTTAAGTAAATTTCATGTTTTTCAAAAATTGAACATCATGACAAAAGGAATGATTGTCATAATAAGAAGAATATATTTTTTCAGAAGATTAGGAACCACCCTGCTACTGTAGGTCCCAGTCCGGATGTTGATCAGAGTTCAGCAATCTATCGACCATTTTTTTTTTTCAAAATTCGTAATTTTTTCCAAGTTATTTCAGTCATAATGTTCCTATTTTTACCCCCAAAAAACATTTTCGACCTTCCAACTAAATAATGTTGTCAAAAACCGAACAAACAATTATTTTTTTCTTGCGCAACAACATGATCTTTGATTCGATGCATTTGTTTTTTAGTCATCATCCAATAGTCATCATTTTTTTTCTTTTGCGCCTATATAAACCTCGTTGGTTTAACCATTAGAACATACATATTTTCTAGATGGCGCCAAGAACTGTGTTTATTACTGGAGCTAATCGTGGGATCGGTCTCGGTCTTGTTCGTGAAATTCTGAAATTGTCTGGCGTTGAATTATTGATTGCTGGTGCTAGAAATGTTGAGACAGCGAAAGAGCTTCAGGAGATTGCCAAAAACGACAAACGTGTTCAACTAATTTCGGTCGATGTTACAAGTGATGACAGTTTGAAAGCTGCTGTGGCAAAAGTTGATCAACTTGTTGGCCCAAAAGGTCTCACATTGCTCATAAACAATGCCGGAGTTATCGAGAGTTATGGTTCAAAATCAGAAGTCAATCGTCAAACTGTTACCCGTTGTATTGATGTGAATGCAGTCAGTGCTCTTATCGCTTCTCAATTATTCCTTCCACTTTTGCAAAGGGCTGCTGCTCTTGTCACTGGGAATGATCTCACTGTGGATCGTGCTGCAATCATCAATATTGGATCAGATTGCGCATCTCAGACTTTGAATCTTAGAGGATCCGGCCCGAACAACAATTTGTTGGCCTACAAGATGAGCAAGGTAAGGATAAGTCGTGTATTTGTCACCGAAGCAGGAAATATCTTTTTGACCAAACCGAAACTCACAATTAATTCAAAAAACCGCAATTCTCTAAGTCTGAGCCTAGATTAAGGTCGGGAAACGGTCTGAGCCTAACTAAAAATGAAAAAGATCCTTTTCAATAAACCTAGGCTTGAAAATTTATTTTTTCTACTAAAACTGATGTTGGATAACATTCTATCCTCAACCTAGAATGAGGTCAAAATTTGAAAAACAGGCCTTTTCAGTAATCCAGACCTTTTCAGTGAAAAGTAAACAGGATTTTGGAGCCTGACCCGTAATTAAAAAAAAATACTTTTTACTAAGCCCATCCCTCAACTGAGGTTAGAAAAAAGCTGTTTCAATATGCTCAAGCCTAAATTGAGGTACTAAAACGGTCTTTTTGCTAAGCCTAAGCCTAAATTGAGGTCTGAAAAATGCCTTTTTTAAAGCTATAACCTGGAATGTGTGGGAAAACGATCTTTTAATCAAACTCAAAATGAATGGTAATTCGAAAAAATTTTGGTTCACTAATCCTAGGACTGAATTAAACTTGAAACCAATGGTTTTCGCTAAGTTTACGCCTACATTAGGGCCTTTTTTACTAAACCTGAACCCGGAATTAAATGAATCCGGATTTAACCGGATTTAAATATGACTTTTCGAGTTATCCTTCACCTAAACTAGAGTTTGAAAACGGCCTTTTTCCCTAGAAAAGCCTGAATTCAGGTCAGAGTAAGACCTTATTTCTATGCCTAAGCCTGTCCAGCTCATTACAACTCCCATTCTCCAGGTCGCCATGGTCAGTTTTGCCCGCAGCTTGGCCGCCGACTTCAAATCCGCAAACATCCCCATTCTCGTCACCAATATCCATCCAGGATGGGTTCAAACCGACATGGGTGGCAAGAACGCTGAAATCACTGTTGATGAAAGTGTTACCAAAATCGTCAATGGTCTCGCGAAATTGAGCAACACTCATAATGGCGGGCTCTTTAATAGAGACTTGGATATTATGCCTTTGTAATGCTGTTTTCTCGATCTCATCATGTATTATAATGAATTCTTATAGTCCCCAGTGTTTATACGGACATATATAAATAAAAGAATTCAATTTAACGTTTCTGAATCCCATTTAGCGATTTCTTCAGGTTCTTCCTCTATTATTTGCACAGTTTCTTGAGGCATCGCAAACTTCACACGATACACCGCATCATCTCTTAACATACTTCTCATAGAAGTGCTGAAATTAAACATAAATAAAATAAGTGATATAATTCTCTTACGGTTTCAAAGGGTACATCCGATTATCAAGTTCCGAATTCTCCATTTCTAGTTTGCTATAAGCGATGTGTTTGGTGATGACTTTGCGAAGGGTAGAGTCTTTTCGCATTTTTGGCCTGCTGAAAAATATTTTTATACTTCAGATGAGATTTACAGATCTTACCTTTGAAGAGATTTACTAATAATGTGAAGTAGATGAGCTCGAAATGTGTTGCTCAATATTAACATGAGTGGGAATGGTAGACTGTAGGATATAGCGAACATCTTGTTCTGCAAAAACTACATTGATAAGGGGCGTGAAACTTTGTGTATATGGTAAATCGACCCTTCTGATCATGAATCTGAGGTCTGAATTTCGAGAGGACCAAAACAACTTTGAGTTTTGAAGTATTGATGATTTTCAATCTTATGTTGTATTCGTATTGCTGGATACTTTGAGGTCAAAAATATACCAATCGATAGAAAATTTTATGCACATTTTGAAATGCATATAAAAATGTTTTCTAACTCGGAACACCAGAGATTAGAGGACTGCCAAATCCCTTGTCTAACATTATAAAATCGCACTTTATACCATGAGGTGTCTCACAATCAGGCCTATAACTTTTTTCCTAGGATCTTGTGTCAAATTTGAACATAAGGATCGTGTTCAGGAGGGTCGATTTGGTATATACACAAATATTTATGAGAAATTATCCTATGCATCGAGTAATTTTAGTGCAATGAAAAAGAGCAAAACCTTCTCCGAGAGAAGTACAAAGTGTCCGAGCTGGTTAACAGGCGTGCCTTTTGAGCAAACAACGATGTCTGGTCTCTGGTTCGATTCCCCCATGCGGCGAAAGAATTTTTGAAAAAATTTTGTTGCAAAGGGGAACCGAACTAGAGCACTTCAAAAGGCACGAGCAGACATGTGCACTTTGTACTTCTCTCGGAGAATTCTTCTCTGTTGAGCACCACTCACCATTTTAAGCACATCAAAATTATCTGAAAAATCCGACCCATAATACACAAAACTATAAAGCAAATGGACATTTGCTACTGAATGAGCTATGATAAACGACAATAGCAATGGAAGAAGATTCGAGAATAATGGAGTATGCTTGGCCGCATATGGGCTCCCCAATTTCGGAAGTATACATCTCTCAGACATCATAAATGTGAGAGTGCAAAACGCTGAAAAGCAATAAAGAATCGCTGGGACCATTCGAATCCAATCTGCTTTCAGGTGGTCTTTCAGGGCGGCTTCTGTCTTGTGTGTCTCACAAACTACAAATGAACGACCCCTGAAAATATATTTTTTATATAGAGATTTTTGACTACACCTCTTACTGAGCTAGACACTCTCTATAACGAATTTCATATTCAAAGCAAAGGGGGATGTTCAAAATCGTTCCAATTGGAAATAGACAAAACATTTTTTGCCATGCTATCCATGACAACGAATTCCAGCGTCGACATCGCTGAAAATGAGAATATTTCCAGTTTTGAAGTCAATGGACTCACCCTAATACAATTTAACAATAGGAGAAGACGAAGAGCAAAACATAGACAAAGACAAGAGATGACAAAATGTATGAAGGCTAGTAGAATTGGTAGGAAGTTGACAGCTATCCAGGTACTACCTCTGTAAGAGGGGTTAAAATATGATATGACTCGCATTGGACTTTGAAATTACTGTTTTCAGATGGAACTCGCATACTTCATAGAATAAACTGCCCTGTTTTTACCTCATTTTGGTCTAATATTTTATCGGCTCTTTAAACATGTATCATTCTCAAATTGGCTCTTTTATAGACTCGTTTTGTGCCTATTTGAATTGGACTTGTAATGAGTGTTCTGGCGGATTGAAGGATAAATTCAAGAAACAAAAAATCTACAGTCAAATATTTGAAAACAAGATGATTCCCAGAGTAATCCATTTTTTCTTTTATTTTTTTGATCGAGTGAGATCGGATCCCAACTCAAGTCAAAACCAATCTTGGACCAACTGATCTACCCGGATTGGACCCATTTTATTTCAGCTCGACAAGTTTCAATCAGGATCATGATCCGATCCGTTAATAATTCGCTTCATTCGATCCGGATCACGTTTCCGATCCGACCCGATCCATTTTCGATCCGGTGACGTGAGAACCAGTTTTTCAAATTCATTTCTAAGTTCGTTACATTTTTTAAATCGTAAAATTAATTTAATCAATGCATTTCGACAAAAAAGGTCACAATCCGAATTTCGATCCGGATAATGACCGGATCGAAAACGTGACCCGGGTTGATTGGATTGGATCATAATCGGATCGAACCACGATCCGGATCAAGTAGAACGGATCAATAACGGATTGGGTCGTGATCTACTCGGGGAAAAAACGGCAAGCGTGTCGCAAGGCTTTTCCCTTGTCGCAAGCTTGCGGCAGTTTGTCGCAAACTTGCGACACATTTTTTCTGGCGCAAGAGTGTCGCAAGCCGTGCAGTAGTTTTGCTGCTAGATGTCGCAAAGCTTGCGACTATCGGCGCAAGAACACCGCAAGCCTTGCGACAGCCGAATGTCGCAAGTTTGCGACAAACTGTCGCAAGCTTGCCGATTTTTCCCCGAGTAGGTCAAAGGTTTTGATTGAAATGGAATCGCTTAATGATCCGTTCCGAAACAGATCGAGAATCTTATTTTACAGAACCGATTTTTCTTGATACCGCTAAAGTTTTTTAAGAACAAACATGTTTTTCTCCAGTGTTTACTAAATATTTTTGGATCAACACTGAGACCGGATCATGGGATTTTTTTTTAGTAATGAACCGGATTCGCACGGTCATGTATGGATTGGCTCTACATGTAACGGATCTGACTAGAACTTTTGTATCTCTTGCATATAATTCTTATCGGCCTTATTATCGCCTTATTTTGGGCCTATATTGACCCCTATAGACCTTATATCAGGCCTTTATTTGCCCTATCTGGTCCGATTTAAACTAGAATTGGCTAACTTGTATTGGTATTCTATTGATCCTACATTGACGTTATATCAGATCTGTATTGGCCCTATATTGCTCTTATATCAGGCCTGTATTGGCTCTGCTTGGCCCGATCCAAACCTGAATCTGCTCACTTGTATCTGTCATGTGTTTACTCTACGTTGACACTATATTGGGCCTATATTGCGGTTATATTGGGCCTATATCGGGCCTATCTTGGGGTTATATTGGGCCTATATCGGGCCTATATTGGGGTTATATTGGGCCTATATCGGGCCTATCTTGGGGTTATATTGGGCCTATATCGCGCCTATATTGGGGTTATATTGGGCCTATATCGGGCCTATATTGGGGTTATATTGGGCCTATATCGGGCCTATATTTGGGTTATATTGGGCCTATATCGGGCCTATATTGGGGTTATGTTGGGCCTATATCGGGCCTATCTTGGGGTTATATTGGGCCTATATCGGGCCTATCTTGGGGTTATATTGGGCCTATATCGGGCCTATATTGGGGTTATATTGGGCCTATATCGGGCCTTTATTGGGGTTATATTGGGCCTATATCGGGCCTATATTTGGGTTATATTGGGCCTATATCGGGCCTATATTGGGGTTATATTGGGCCTATATTGGGCCTATCTTGGGGTTATATTGGGCCTATATCGGGCCTATCTTGGGGTTATATTGGGCCTATATCGGGCCTATATTGGGGTTATATTGGGCATATATCGGGCCTATATTGGGGTTATATTGGGCCTATATCAGGCCTATCTTGGGGTTATATTGGGCCTTTATCGGGCCTATATCGGACCTATTTAGGCCCTGCTTAGTACAATTTTGAGCTCAGTCATACAGTCATACAGAGTCATATTTACTCTAGGTATGTTCCATATACCAGCCTGTTTTTCTCTAACTCGAAGACGAATCAGATCGGCCTTATTCTTATCAGCCCTATTGTAAACAGCCTATATCTGATTGGGACTCTCTCCGCTTCGAACGGGCATCGAACCTCCGACCTTGAGATTATAAGACTTCAATCTTAACTACTTTACCACATCTCATTAGAAAACGTGACCTTCCTTCACTTTTTTATTTCAAGTTTCATGAAACTAACCGTTGATATTTATCTGTTAGAAGTTTTAGAGGAAACGGCGTCAAAAAATAGACAAACTGGAACATCCCAATGATCCGAATATATGAGAAACTGAAAAAAATCTCTAATTGTATCACTAGAGATATCCCAACCTGGCAGTTCCTAATTTAGGCCTCCCGGAGAAGACCACATGTAGGCACATGTTTGATATCATACCACCAACAACAAGCGACAAGTCGCTCACTATTTGGATATATGTAGGATTTTTCTGGAAACTCAAACTCATATTGAAAACTCATATCTATAATAGGATGTTACCTGCGTTGCACTAGTGCAATTTTGCATCGAGTCACTGAAATTATGCATATTTACAACAAAAAGAACATGTACATTCGATTGTGTGCATTCATAAGAATGTCAGTTTATTGGAGCTAATTATGAATCAATAGAAAGGGGGAATATGTGCACATGTATGTCTGGCACAAAATAGGGGACTTAATTTAATTGGATGAGTAGCTGAAAAATCAGAGTGAAAAAAAAAAACTTCAGGCAAGAAAAACAAGCAAACAACACATCACGCACGTGTGCCTTCTCCTATGTTAAACATATCACACAACCAGGCAAGTGTCGGGTGCGTTGTTTGATGGGGCTATATAAAGAGCGTCGTCAGACGTTTACTCAAGCGCCACTTCCTTGCCGGTGTGCTTTGTTGTAACATGGACGCGGGTAGGAAGCTTTTGAGGTCTACTTTTTTGCATAGAGACTTTGCTTATATTTTTCATCGTTACCTTGTGAGTTTGTAGAGTTTTAAAATCTTTATTAAAATCAAAAATACCAACAAAAAGAGGGTGAAATTAGGATTACCCTTTTTACCTTAACAGTCAAAAAACAGACGATATGGAAATGCGGCTAGTTTTTGAATTTTGAAATCTGTATTAAATTAATAATCTGCAAGCAACAATTTTAATTCTTCCATTGAGCCCTTTTTTATTTTAAAATCCATAAAGTTGAGAATTTGATTAGAAAAAAAAACTTCAGGCGAGAAACACAAGCACGCACGTGTGTCTTCTCATATGTTAAACATAGCACACAACCAGGCAAGTGTCGGGTGCGTTGTTTAATGGGGCTATAAAAAGGGCTCCGCCAGTTGTGTGGGCCTGGGCGGGTCCCCGAGCAAAGCATCGGCGATTTTATTTTATTATTTTGCTAAAAAATTAGAAATAATTTTGAAATCTTTATTTAAAAATCTTCAAGAAAAAAATTCAAAAAATAGAAAAAATCATATACCGAAAAAAAGCGTGACACAAATATGGGAAATTAGCGTTTCCGTGAACATCACGTTCACAAAAAGACAAAAAAAAAACTTGGACAATGTTTTTGAAAGGGGTTGAGCTATAGATAATTGAGATGCGCACCTGTTTCAATCAATAATACACCATTCTATATAAGAAAAAAAGGGAGGGGTTTCGAATCTGAAATTTTGATTCTTGGTTATCGGGTTTGGGTTGGGCAGGAAGGAAAGACTAAGCGACAAAAAAAAATCAACAACAACGACGACGACACACTAAACCTGACACTAAAGGGAGTATTATTTTTATCAGTTTTGGGCGGATTTCGAGGGAAGAGGCACTTGGTAGCATGACTTAGAGAAAACATGTTAATATATATTATATATGGAAGAAATAATTAGCACCGTTAGAACGTTGAGAAGTTGGAAGGGGTGCGTAAGTTACGCAAATCTTATTCCGGATGTATCCTTCGTTGTTGGATCCGAAGAATATACCTGTCCACCGGTTCGTAGGCCACCAGCCCCTGTAAATAGATGAAAGTGTTATATGGGTTATATAGGGTAGATAGGTCAGCGAAAAACACATTTTAGTATAGGTGTACCTCTGAAAAACTATATATACAGATAGATAGATAGATAAATATATAGTGCTTGATACACCAGATAAATGTATAAATATAAATAAGTAGCTATAAATAAACCGGTGGTTCACTATAAAGCTGATATTTTGATGATGTTTTAACATATCTAGCGCGCAACGGTCCTAAAAATGCACATAAAAGAAATCAAGAATAATATAATCTAATCAGTGGTGGGTGACAAACACGAACTTTTTTGTTGCTCCAATTCGCGTGCGATTTTCAGTCGCCGATAAGAGGCGCGAAGTCGATCGGCTGTTGATGTTGTCAATGAGTTGGGATGCGAATCATCGTTGACGGATTGGAACGCTTTGACAACGCGGATCTGGAAATTTGTGTGAACACACGTGCCGTGCTCTAATTAGATATATGTTTTAGTATAGAGAGAGAGAGAGAGGAGTGGATAGACTTCTATTCACGTAACTGTATAGCGAAAAAGACCATTCCGTTTAACTACATGTGCTGGGAAACTTGTTTGAGGAGCTAGAATACAGAAAAATGAGCTTCAGGCTAGCTTATCAAATTCTAAATACCCTATACCAGATGCTGGGTAAACTATATCGGATTTTGTATATCAGGGTTTGAATTTACCGAATTCTGGATAACCAAATCGAACTCTGAATCAGATATATCAGATTCTGGATATACTCATTCCAATTTTGGATATTCTTGACAAGATTCTGGGTACACTATATCCACTTTTGAGTGAATACCATGATTCAGGACACTATATCGGCTTCTGGATACATTTTGTCGGATTCCTAATGCACTTAACGAGATTCTGGGTATGCAATCAGATTCTCAACCACTGTATACACTGTATCAGATTCTGGATACATTATATCAATTTCTGAGTTTTCTGTATCAGATTCTGGATACATTATATCAATTTCTGAGTTTTCTGTATCAGATTCTGGATACATTATATCAATTTCTGAGTTTTCTGTATAAAATTCTGGATACAATATATATTTTCTAAGTGCACTTCACAAAATTCTGGATACACTATATCCTTTTCTAGGTACACTATATTTAATTCTGGGTGTACTGTATCAGATTCTGGACATATTTCACCAGATTCTAGATACACAGGTGATGTATACCTTATATCAGATTTTGGGTACACGATATCAATTTCTGAGTATACTGTATAAAACTCTGGGTTCCTATGAAAAATTTTGAATACAATGATCTCATTTTTACCAGATTCTCGACACACTATATCGCATTCTGTTTGCACTTCATGAAATTCTGGATACACTATATCCATTTCTCTGTACACTATTATTAATTCCGGGTGTACTGTATCAGATTCTGAATGCATTATATCCGAATCCAGATAAAGATTCATAATATTGGTTCATAGATACACTATATCTGACTCTATAGATTTTACCAGATTCGAGATAAATTTCATCAGATTCTGGTATAATATATCTTGTTCCCTAAAAATTCTAGCTTCCAAGTTCTCCCTAGGTTTCCCGCATAATAGAGGTGAGACAAAAGTGTGCGTTACGTGAATAGAAGATATCAATAATCCAATCTCAATGTCTCTATATACATATACATCGACATGAAGCGTCCATAAAACGTACCTGCGTTTGTAACCTGGTCAATCCTAGCAACCAAAGCACTTGTCCCGGTCGCTTCTCATCACCCGTCGATGTACCATCCGGTTTCAGTGGCAACGCCGACGTGCTACTCGGCACATCGTACTCGCCACTCAACAAAATACTCGTCGGTTGCACATCGCCTTTGCCAAAGCGGAACGATTTCGGCAAAATTGACGACGGTATACAGTTGATCACCTAAACGTGATCTCTCTACGCAAATCATTTGTGATATATATATATTTTTACACACGTGCTAATCATAACTACGTGAAGTTAGGGTTTCATATTTAGGAATAGAAAGTGCTTACCTGTCCCCAGACGAGTTCACCAAGACCGCACGCTATGCAAACAATCCATTGGGTTTCGTCGAGAGGAGCTGTTGAGAACCATTGACCACCGAATTGAACGATGAGAATGTGCGAGATGAGAGTGGTGATCCAGATGACACAGAAGATCGGGTTGGTGAAGATACCCTACAAAGAATGCGATTAGGGTGGGCATAGGTTGGGTTAGGCGGGTTTCGAATGGGCTTAAGCTGGGCGGAGACCTAGACTGACATTAAGGCTTGTCTTAGGCTGAGCTGAAGTTTAGGCTTGACATGTGCTAAGACCTAGGCTTGACGTAGGCTGACACTTAGGTTTGACCTGAGTTAATGGAGGGCTGAGGCTGAGCTTAGGCTATTTAAAAGATAAAGGGTTGCGATTTAGGCTTAAACCTAGATTTGACTCAGGCTGACACTTAGAATTGACCTGAGCTGAGGTTGAGGTTTAGGCTGGGCTTAGGGTTACTGTGCCGAATGTAAGGCTTAGACCTAGGCTGTCACTTTTGTTTGATTTGGGATAATGCTGAGCTAGGCTGGGTATAGGTTGGGAAGCTTGATTTCAGACTCAGATTTAGACCTGACTTCGAAATTTTATTTTCACGAGCTTGAATGTTGAGCTCATGACTCAGATCTGGGTGAACCCGATAGATTATCTAAATCCTGAAGATTAAAATGTTCAATATCAATTTCTCAGTCTCGCATTGAATATGTGATTGTCTGGGTCTGACCCGAATAAGGTCTGGCCATATTATGCACAAAAATCGCCAGTCACCAACCTTGAAAACATTTCTCTCTCCATGAATCTTTCTTGCATTAATCTCATTGACCAATGTCATCAACACAAACGCATTGAAAACAATGGTAAAATGTTGACTTGGTGGCGATCCCAATGGTGCATTCCGCCCGGATGGTGTGTTTGGAATCAATCGATCACCCCAGAACAGAATGGCGAATAAGATGGCGAGTTGGTAGATGGCGTGTCCCACAATGTTTTTGACCATTGTTCGTGAGATGAGCGATTTTGTGCGACCGTATGGTTTACGATTGAGCAAGTCTTCGGTGGGCATTTCGGTGGCCAATGCGAGCGAGGCGAGGGTGTCCATGATGAGATTGACCCAGAGCATTTGAACGGCTTTGAGGGGCGAGTCGCTGATGGCGCAGGCTCCGATGAAGGCGATGGTGACGGCGACGACGTTAACAGTGAGTTGGAATTGCAAGAATTTGGCGATCGAGTCATACACGTTACGCCCCCACATAACAGCCTGAAAAATAGATATTTGAAATGTTCACCAAGAAGTGATGAGAAGCCACAAAAACGCGTCAACATATGATTTCTTGGCGCATTTTCGGTGCC
This sequence comes from Caenorhabditis sp. 38 MB-2015, assembly GCA_900536415.3. Lineage (NCBI taxonomy): Eukaryota > Metazoa > Nematoda > Chromadorea > Rhabditida > Rhabditidae > Caenorhabditis > Caenorhabditis quiockensis. The sequence goes on from LR549609.1 coordinate 14,532, forward strand.
TCTTGGCAAAACTTCGTTGACGTATTTATGATACGAGTTAACAAGTTCATGCTGATTTGTCGATGATCTCGATATTTCCACCATCGTTTTTATATTAATTCATAGATGCACCAGAAATGCGCCAACATCGTTTTCAGTGAGTTTTTTTTTCGATTTCAAATATTTGGGGCAACGCGAAAAAACCGTTTCGTAATTTGAAATTAAATCTTTGCACCGAAAACACGCCAGCAAACGTTATTGACGTTTTTCTGGTGTCACTTCACGGTGAACTTAGTTTTCTGGTCTTTTTGATGATCATGATATCAGCGTGACATCAGCTGGCGCATTTTCGGTGCATCTTTCAATTTTTGGTTAATGCAAAAAAGACGCAAAATTAACATCAAAATTTGCACCGAAAAGACGTCAGCAAACGTGGTTGACGCGTTTTTGGTTTTTCGTATATCTCCGGCAACTAATTTATATCAATTATGCTATGATTGTCAAGGTGCACCAGAAATGTGTCAGCATCAGCTTATCTGGCGCATTTTGGGTGGCCACAAAAAACGATTTTACCCACCTTGACAATTGAGGAGAAGTTATCATCAGTCAAAATAATATCCGAAGCCTCTTTAGCCACATCAGTTCCAGCGATACCCATCGCAAATCCAACATCAGCCTTCTTCAACGCCGGAGCATCGTTGGTTCCATCCCCAGTGACCGCAACAACTTCCCGACTCTTCGTCGTCTTACTATCAATAATACCCTTGACGAGCACATATTTGTCACTTGGTTGAGCTCTTGCAAGAACTCGGAGCTTTGGCCAAATCATGTCTAACTTCGCCTGGTTTACTTTGCCATCAGCATCTCGAATTCTGGCGTTGAAATCCTTGCCTTCAAGAGCTAAAAAGTCACCTCCAGGTTGCATAATTCCACATTGAGTGGCGATTGAACGAGCGGTATTGATGTTATCTCCAGTGACCATTCTTACAGTGATACCCGCGTTTTGACACTTGGCAATAGCTGCGGGGACTTCAGGGCGGACTGGATCTTGAATACCCATCACAGCGATAACTGTCATACCCTCTCTGATTGCTTCTTCATCTTCCCAATCAATAGTTCCACTATACTCCTCTTCATATTCCTCCTTCTTACTTCCAGCTGCCACAAGATCTTTGAATGCGAGCCCGATTGTTCGGAGTCCATCCGATGCCATTGGCTCAATAACATTGGAGGTCATCGTGGCGGCTTCGGTTTTTCCAAAATCTTTGATAACACCTCCCTTGCCGAAGATATGTGTGCATCGATTGAGGATGATTTCCGAAGCACCTTTTGCGTATACTCGGTATTTGCCATTGCCCAAATCCAACACGGTCATCATTGATTTTCTCGAGGAGTTAAAAGTGTAGACCTTGAAAAGGTTCTCCTCAGGGAATTGTTTTCTCAGTTCCTCATAACTTCTTCCACTATCCAAAATGAATCCCAACAATGAGCACTCTGTCTTATTTCCGAGTTGTTGTCGTTGCTCGCCAGGGTTCTTTGGTGGCACAACCGTCGAACTATATCCACTGTTCACCACAATGCCATGAAGAAGAAAGTCGCGGGTATTTGTATCCATAGAGTCGTACTTTGGGACATCTCCTTTGTAGAATTTATCATTGATGTGTTGTTGAACACATGTCATTCGATTTGTTGTCAGGGTTCCGGTCTTGTCCGAGCAGATTGAGGTGGCATTTCCCATTGTTTCGCAAGCATCCAAGTGTCGAACCAGGTTGTTGTCCTTCATCATTTTCTTTACAGAGTATGTTAAAGCAAGGGTGATCGCTAGTGGAAGACCTTCTGGAACAGCGATGACGAGAACTGTTACACCAATGATGATAAAGTTGACAAAATGAGAGATATCGCTGGCTTGGAAGGAGGCACCTTCAATGGCGTATTTGGAGATACAATGTCTGATGATTAAAATGAGAACTGTTGCCGCTGCCACGATGGAACCGATATAGCCAATTTGAAGAGCTAAATTGGAGAGCTTTGTCTGCAAGACGGACTTGGACATCCTTCCAACATCATCCTCTTCTGGAACTGGGGTGATGACAGGTTCCACAGTTTTGCCATTCCCATTAGCTATTCCATTCTCAATCATGGTATTTTCCTCCTTCTTATTCTCACTTTTCTTCTCTTTGGCGGCGCCAAGTAGGCTCATGATGATACCAGTTTGACTGTTCAAGCCAACAGCGGTGACTAGGAATCTGCCGGATCCTTCCATAGCGTGAGTGCCTGATAGGAGAACTGGGTCGAATTCTTCGGATTTGCGGATTAGATCGGATTCACCGGTGAGGGAGGATTCGTCGATTTTGAGGTCGTTGGATTGGATGAGAAGACCGTCGGCGGGGAGGAGATCGCCGTATTTGACGCGAGCGAGGTCGCCGACGACGAGCTCGTTGACGACGATGTTCACCTCTTCACCGTTGCGAATTACCGAGAATTTGTGCTCGGTTTCGATTTTTGATTGGAGACCTGGAAGAAAAACATTTTTTTTTGTGTTTTATTTTCATCCTTATTTCATTTTTTTTCATTTCTTTCATTCCTTTTTTCATTCTTGAACTAAATTTTGTCGAGTGGATTTTGATGTATGAAATCAGCATGTGAAATGTCCTTCGTCCAAAAATCATTAGCTTATCCATTTTTTCATTCTGTTTTCATTTTTTCATTTTTTTTTTCATTTTTTTCACTCTTTTAATTCCTTCGTCATCAAAAAAATTTTTTGTAACTATAAATCGCTATGTGAATGCATGAAATCAGCATGTGAAATGTCCTTCGTCCAAAAATCATTATCTTATCCATTTTTTCATTCTGTTTTCATTTTTTTTCTTTTTTTTTCATTCTTTTCATTCTTTCTTCATCAAACAAATTTGTAACTATATATCGCTATGTGAATGTATGTAATCAGCTTGTAAAATCTCTTTCCTCCAAAAATCATTACTTTATTCTTTTTTTTTCTTTTTTTTCTAAATTCTCTTATCATTTTTTTTCTTTTGAACGAAATTTTGTCGAGTGGATTTTGATGTATGAAATCAGCATGTGAAATGTCTTTCATTCAAAAATCATTACGTTTTCTTTTTTTTCATTTTTTTTCATTAATTTTCCTTTTTTCATTCTTTTTCATTTTTTTTTCATTTTTTAAATAGTTTTTTCAAAGCTAAATTGTGCCATGTGGATGTTAAATGTACACAATCAGCGTGTAAAATCTCTTTCCTCCAAAAATCATTACTTTATTCTTTTTTTTTTCTTTTTTTTTCTTTTTTTTCTAAATTCTCTTATCATTTTTTTTCTTTTGAACGAAATTTTGTCGAGTGGATTTTGATGTATGAAATCAGCATGTGAAATGTCTTTCATTCAAAAATCATTACGTTTTCTTTTTTTTCATTTTTTTTCATTAATTTTCCTTTTCTCATTCTTTTTCATTTTTTTTTCATTTTTTAAATAGTTTTTTCAAAGCTAAATTGTGCCATGTGGATGTTAAATGTACACAATCAGCGTGTAAAATCTCTTTCCTCCAAAAATCATTACTTTATTCTTTTTTTTTTCTTTTTTTTTCTTTTTTTTCTAAATTCTCTTATCATTTTTTTTCTTTTGAACGAAATTTTGTCGAGTGGATTTTGATGTATGAAATCAGCATGTGAAATGTCTTTCATTCAAAAATCATTACGTTTTCTTTTTTTTCATTTTTTTTCATTAATTTTCCTTTTCTCATTCTTTTTCATTTTTTTTTCATTTTTTAAATAGTTTTTTCAAAGCTAAATTGTGCCATGTGGATGTTAAATGTACACAATCAGCTTGTAAAATCTCTTTCCTCCAAAAATCATTACTTTATCCCTTGTCATTTTTTTTTTCATTTCTTTTAGTTTTTTTTTCTATTCTTCTGAACTAAATTTTGTCAAGTTCATGTTTGATGTACGAAATCAGCATGTAAAATGTATCTAGTCCAAAAATCATTCATTTTTTCTTTCTTTTTTCATTTTATTTTTTTTCTTTTTTTTCATTTTTTTTTTCATTCTTTCTTCATTAAAAAAATTGTAACTATATATGAAATCAGCTTGAAAAATCTCTTTCCTCCAAAAATCATTACTTTACTCATTTTTTTTTCCTTTTTTTCATTCCTTTTTTCATTTTTTTTTCATTCTTTTTTTTTTCATTTGTTCTAAAATTAAAAAAAAAGTTTTTTAAAGCTAAATTGTGCCAAAATCATTACTTTATTCATTTTTTTAAAATTTTTTTCATTCTTCCTTCATTTTTTTTTCACTAAATTCCCCAATCATACCTCTAAACTGTTTCTCCTTAGTCCAATCATTCAACGCGGTCACCATAACAACCACCAAAACCGCCACCAAAATGGCCACTCCCTCAATCCACCCAGCCTCCTGCTCTGACGAATCATTACCTACAATCAATGTTTCTACATTTCTTTTAAAAATCCTCAAAAACTGACTTGCATGCTGCTCGGGCGGTTTATAAAACGACAAGCCAAGTGATACCAATGCTGCGACTAATAAAATGACCAATGTGATATCTTGTAATGCTTCCCATGCTAGCCGGAAAAACGACTTTGATGGGGAGGGGGGAATTTCGTTTTTGCCGAAAGCTTGTTGTCGGCGTGTGAGTTCGGCGGTGCCAGATGACAACCCATTGATCGGGTCTGTTTTGAGCCGTTGGCATAGACCTTCGATACCACCATATATTGAATTTATCTGAAAAGAAAAAGAATTGCCGGGTGGCCGGGGTCGAACCCTCATCAGTTGCGTGTGAGGCAAACACACAACCACCTGAGCTATCAGTACACGTGGGAGAGAACTGTGTCATTGCCCTTATATCCTTGTCACAAATTTCCTAACATTTTAAAGAAGATTAAACAAAGTTCAAAAGCTCTCCCAACCTGCCGAGATTAACAATAAGCTGTTATTTCATAGAAAAACAAGATCTTTGAAAAATATCCAGCTGATTATGAATTAAAGTATCAATGACCATATAAAAGTGACGATCTTGGACTAACCGAAAATAAAAGAATTGATGGATGGAAGGGGTCGAACACGGGACGCTCGCGTGTGAGGCGCGAGCGCTACCCATTGAGCTAACACCACATGAGAGAAGGAGAGTGGTATTGCCCTTATAAACTAGGTGTTCTCCGCTAGAATTTGCTTGACCATCCCGGATTTCACACTTTTCCTTATATCTACATCCATAAATAATAACTTGTGTTTTCTCGTATGGCGAAAACTAATAAAATTATTGGCCATCGTCCCTCCATCATTATATGAATGTAGACAAAAAACCAGTTTCATTTTTGACGGCGGCCTCTCTTCTCGTCAGGTATACTACATACATATATATATATATATATTCTTTTAAACAAAACAATTAAAATGACAACATGTATGTATTAGGTGAACGAGATCAGTTATCAGTCCTGAAGGTTGTTAGGGGAGAAAGAAGGGAGAAATGGGATCGAAGATTGGAAAGTTGTTTGTAATTGCTGGCAGGTTTTTTGGAAGTTTTGAGAATCGATTTTTTAAAGGGACATAGCTTGAAGATCAGCGAAACAAAAGTATAAGGTTCAGATTTGTCTTTGTATGCCTTTTTGAAGATACTTTATATTAATGACATGGTTTAGTTGATCACAATGAACGTTAGGTAGAAGATATGCAGGTTGTTTGAGGTACTGTAGGTGTATATCCAAGTTCAGCTCAAAATTAATTGGATTAAAAATACAAATCCGCCAAAACCCATTTTCGAAATAAAAAATATAATGTCAGAAAATTATTCACGTTTCAATTTCCGGTTCTATTCTATAATAAAAATCAAATTTTGAAATTAGATGATATTTTTGAGGGTTCAAAAAACAATGCCATTTCTATCACGTGAACCTGTTTTTGTTTCTAAATTTGTCACAGTTTATATATTTTTTTCTCAAAACACTAAAATCTTGTTGATTGGACTGTGAGTCATCCGAAAACAAAAACCATCATCCCAATAAAAAACACATTATCACTTCCACTTCCGATGTTGACTAATGAAAAACAATGAAATGAAAATGAGAAACGACGTTCACAATATGAGTACACTAGCGGTCAAAAGTGTTATAGCTAAGACGTTGCTGAAAATGACATTGAGGGCACATTTTTCACTTTTCAGAAAAAAAAAACTAAATCTCGGTTTGAACAGAGATTAGTACCATTTCAAAGGGCACCTTAAAATCGGTAAGCAAGCTTTTTTTTCCGAGAATATAGTATTCAAATTGGGAAAAAATACATAGAAATTCACATAAATGTACCATTTCAATGCACCTTTTAAATATACAAATGAACTATATAAAGTTCACCAATTCATTGTACTGTTTAAAGTTTACCAATGAACCATGTTCAGTTCATCAGTGTACCATTTTAAATGTACAAATGTAGCTGTTGAAGTGTACAAGATATATTATTAATGGGACAAACCGTAAAATTCATTTTAAGTTCAATGGATCAGAAGTCATTTTTTTTCTCGCCAAAGTGCTGAATCTTCTAAACATCATCAGTGAACATGATTCAAAACTTTAAACACAAAAAAATCAGTGAGACTAATCGTAAAATTTCCCAAGTCTGGTACCCATATGCCATTTGAAGTGCGCCAGTATACCATTTTTAAGATGGGGTAAAGGGACTCGGCAACAGGCTTGTGCGGAACCAGCCTATCGGAACTTTTCGGAACCTTTTCGGAACCTTTGGAATGGCGAAGTTCAACTGAATTTTTTCGCATTTTCTGGTTCGAAATTAGGTAGAAATATAACAATAACAATGAATGGTGAAATTACAAAAGTGAAGTTCAGAATTCAATGAAACAATAGTTTTTTCTTCAAAATTTTCAAAAAAGTCCTCGATTTTTCGAAAAATTTCAATTTTTTCCGTATTTATGGTTCCGAGTAGTTCCGAAACGATTTCGGAACTAGGTTTCGATTTTCAAAAGTTCCGAAATGACAAGTCGGAACTTGGTTCCGATCCAAATTAGTTCCGAAAACAGTCGGAACTTTCGGAATTTCGGAACGTTCCGGCTCCGGTTCCGCACAAGCCTGCTCGGGCAATGAAAGAGCACATTTTTTTAGGTAAGACCCTCGAAGGATTTTCTTATCGAAAAGTCTAGTATTCAAGAAAATTTAATTTGAAAAAAGAAATTTGGAAACTTTCCACGTTGAAAGTTTCCAAGTTTTTGATTTTGAACATTTTTTCTCAAACACTAGATTTTCCGGTGAAAAATCCCTCGAGGGTCTTACCTAAAAAATATGCTCTTTCATTTAAAGACAACTTTCCAAGTTCCTTTACCCCACCTTTAAGTGCACAAATGTAATGTACCAATTCTAGTGTACCGCTACAATGTACCATTTCAAATGTACAAATTCACCCACCTTTTCTAACGCTTCTGCTCCTCTCAACTCCATCAACGATCGCAGTTCCGCGACCGTACAATCATAATCTGTTTCATGTGGTGGCATCGTCACGCCAAGTCGAAACTCTGAAAAATCCCCACTTATCCTCCAATATGTTAAAAACATCGAACATAACGAAAAAAAAGTGTAAAATAAATTTTTTTTTTGAACAATAGAAAAGCGAGAGAAAGAGAAATGATATATATTAGGTAGGTCATTGTCGCAATCAATATATCAAATATATATATACATTGTTGTTGTTGTATATATGTATATACACTAATGAATGAATCAAAAAAAAAAAATAGTAAAAAAAATGGATAGCAGAGTAGCAAAAAAGGAACAACAAAAATAAAATAGTAATCCGGTCTCATCTCGTTTTGATCGACAATTATCTATATTTTTTTCTCTCCCGTGGCTGCGCCAGGTTTCGAATTTCCGTGTCTAGAAATGGCCAAAAAAAGGGGCGTGGTCTCTGTCAGGTTGTGTATGTGTGTGGCCGCGCCTCTCATTGATTTTTGGCAGGCCGTAGGGAGGAGGTTTTTTGGATGGTTACGGTTTGAAGAGAGAAAAGGTACATACAAGTTTTATTGTCATTTTATAGCAAAGTTAAGAGTATACGGTTATGTTTGTGGTTTTCTTCAGATTTGAAACGTGGATATTTTAAGAAAGTAGAATTTAAAACGGAATGTAGAATCCTAGTTTATGAGATTCATAATTAAGCATTTGGGATTTTTGAATTCAGAAAAAAGGATTCAGGATTTAGGTTATAAAGTTTGGGTTTAGGAGTCAATAGTAAAAAAAATCAGGTTTTAAGGTTGAGAATTGAGGGATTCAGAATCTATGAACTTAGGGTAAAGGAGTCAGGATTCAGATATGATCATTCAAGATTCATGCTCCAGGATTCAGGGGTCAAAAACTATGAATTCAGGGTCAAGGATTCAGAATTAGGGATTCACAACTGAGGATTTTGAATACAGAATTGAGAATTTGGAATTCCTTAATTCGGAACTATGGTTTCAACAATATGAATTCTGGTTTCAAATATATGAATTCTGGTTTCAAGATCGACGATTCGTAACTCCTGAATCCTGATTTATTATTTTCAAGATCCAAAAATCAGGATTCGAATTCAAGAACCTGAGATTTCGGCATCGGAGGTTCAGAATTTGAAATTCCTTAAACCTGGATCCTGCTCTGATAAATCTGAATTCTAGTTTCAAGAATCTGAATCCTGCTCCCGAGACTCAGAATCTACGAATTGAAACTCCTGAATCCTGCATTCAACCTTCAGAATTTAGGATTTGAATTCAAGAACCCGAAATTTCGGCTTCGGAAGTTCAGAAATTTAAATCTGAATCCTGCTCCCGAGAATCAGAACCCACGAATGGAAAATTCTGAATCCTGCATTCAACCTTCAGAATTCAGGATTTGAATTCAAGAATCCGATATTTAGGCTTCAGTGGTTCAGAATTTGAATCATCATCAAATTACATGTAAGTAAGCAGCTACAGTACCTCATACAAAATGCATATCTAACTCGCCTCATGGCAAAAAATATATAGTTTGATGTGCAGGTTCCACAAAAACTACAGTACCTCCCAGAGAAAAAAAACAATATTAATTAATGCTAAAAAATGAAATGTACTAGACTACGAACGGCAAAAAAATGGGCGAGAAAAACAAACTAAAAAAATATATATTTATATATATTTTTTATTTTTTTTTGTTATCAATGGAGTGGCTATCTTTTGTCCTTGATGGTTGGCTGTTTAGGTAGGTAGGTAGCAAAATAAAAAAATAAAAAAACAACAAAGATATGGAGAAACGGAAGGTGCATGTAAAATCCTAGCTAGACACTACATGTACATACATGGACATATAGGGAAGAGAGAAGAAGAGCAGGAAAATTGAAAGAAAAATTGTTTTGGCGCGCTCTCGCACCCATTATCTCATAATCCCTACTTGCTTCTTCTTCTTCTTTTTTCTTTTTTTCGATGGCTGAAAATGCGGCGAGAGAGTGAGAGGGTGACAGAGAACGAGAGGGCAGAAAAAAAATGAATGAATGAATAAATGAATGTGGGCAAAGAAGAAGAAGAAAGTGAATTAGAAATGCAAACCACAGGAATTGCAATTTTTGGGGTCCCTTTTTTGATGGCTTTGAGATTTTTGGTGTTTTTGGTGGGTGATTTGATATAGTATGCATGGTGGTTTTGAGGGGATCGTGACAGGTGTACGATGATTAATTGGAGGGAGGTTGCAGGTTAGCTGGGGGTTCTTGGCGGATTCAGGATCCAGAAGGCAGTTTAGATGGGGGTTCTAGGGAGATTCAGGATTCAGAAGGCAGGTTAGCTGGGGGTTCTAGGCGGATTCAGAATCCAGAAGGCAGTTTAGCTTGGGTCTTTAGAGTTCCATGAAGGAGAGTAAGATGTGCATGTTGGATGAAGTACTGTATCTGGTAGCCTATATGTGTTTTGACGTGCCCGTTTTTAAGGTTGAAAAATGACGTTTAGATATCTGAATCCCTGAAGCCCTCAACTCGGATTCAGAAGTTCCTAATTACAGAGTCTGAATCTTGAAAACAGGATTTAATAAAATCAAAGTTTATAATTTTTACCCGAAGGAGACGTATATGACTTTTCACAAAAATACAAGAATTACCAGGATTCAGAATTTAAGATCCAGGTTCAGAGATTCAGAATTTATCATTTAGGATTCTAGTAGCATCATTCAAGATTCATGTCCAGGATTCAGGGATCAACAACTTTGAATTCAGGGTCAAGGATTCAGAATTAGGGATCAAAACGCAGGATTTTGAATACAGAATTGAGAATTTGGGATGCCTTAATTCGGAACTATGGTTTCAAGAATCAGAATCGCCGAATCGAAATTTCTGAATCCTAGTTTCAACAATCTGAATCCTGGTTTCAAGATCGACGATTCGTAAGATTCATTATAATAATATAATATAGGATTCAGGATTTAGGCATCATGATATAGAACTCAGGCTTTGAGATTCAAGACTCAGAGGTTCATGATTTAGAATCCAAGTCTCAGAAATTCAAGATTAGAGATTCAGGGGTCTAAGATTCAGAACTCATGCATCATAATATAGGCTTCCAAATTCAGGGATTCTTGATTTACCGGGTTTAAAGATGAAGGACTCATGAATCATCATTCAGAATTTAGAATTTGTCAGCCTTGAATCGTAAAACTAGAAACCAACATTCTGAATACTAGAATGATGATGTCTGAAGCCAAAAATCGAGATTCAAGAACATCAAATACTACATTATGATACCTTAATCCAGAATTCTGAAGCTTGGAATCAGGGCTCACGGATTCAGATGTCTACTAAGCAAAAAAGTTGGCGGAGCCTATGAGATCCCACGTTTGTTCTAGTCCAAAATATTTGCGAGCTTATATATTATTTCCAGAATTTTTTTTTGATTGTTTTCTGGAAACAATCTAAAAGTTTCTCACAAAAAAAAATTAATTCACAGAATCAAGAAGATTACTGTAGATTTATTTTGATCTCTATACATATAGCTCACACCAAAAAATGTACAGTAATCCAATTATCCACATTTCCGATGCCGATTTATCATGGCAAAAAAAAGGAGAGAGAAGAGAACTGGTATCATATCAAAGAATCGACAATTTTTTTTTTTGATTTTTCGAAAAAAATATAAAATATATATATATAGGAAAACGAACATGTGAATCATCAACAAAATATGTTTTGTGATTTGTTGGGGGGGAACAAAAGTCGTATGGTTGTGGTACTCGAAAAAAAGGCGTTAATTTATATGCAAAATCGGGTGTTTGCGTCATTCTGGACGGGATTTTCGAATAGAATTTGCATTTTAAAATGTACGCAACATTTTTTTTTGTTGTTGGAAAACAATGCAACAACGTAGTGACAAAAATTGGTGGAAGGGAATTTTGTTTTTTGATGATGAATGTATAATAAACAGGTGAACTAGTGAGCTATACCTCACTATTCACGGCATAAATTAAATAGTTCTAAACATCTGAAAACTAAACCACAAATCTTAGCTTCTGAATTTTGAAACCATGATTCAGGAACATAGAAGTATGAATTCTGAAATTGAAAACCAGGATTCATCAATGTCTATATCTAAATTATGTATCCTAAAACCATGAATTCTGAAACCTGCATTTTGAAACCATGATTCAGGAACACAGAAGATTAATTCTGACATTGGAAACCAGGATTCATTAATGCAAAATCTGAATCTTGTATCTTAAAACTATGGTTAGAAGCCTAGAATTCTGTAACCTGATATTTGAAATCATGATTCAAAAACACAATATTCTGAACTCTATATTTCTAGAACAGAATTTCAAGCACAAACTGTGAATTTTTATTGCCTCGAACTGGTTTTTTTTTCAAAAATTTCAAAAAATTCTAGTTCCTGAACTTTGATATGAGTTTTTTTCTAGAAGATTATCGGTTCTTGTCTCCAAAAAAAATTTCAACACAAAAATTCACAAAATATGCCTCATTATTAAACGCATGAATTGAACATTTTTAATTGTCTTGAAATTGAACAAAAAGTCTCGAATTCTGTTTTTTGAAACTAAAATTCATGGATGTCGAGTTCTGATTTTTATGTTTTGAACCCAGGATTCATAAATTGTATTTTTTGTGTTCATATATTTTGAATCCAAGTTTTTGAATCCTATATTTTGAAACCCGAACTCAAGAATGTCGATATCTAAATTTTGAAACCAGGATACACGAAAGAATACTTTAAAATTTAGGATTCAGAATTTGAAAATTATAGTTAAAATGTCAGAAAAATGTCACTTAATTTCAGAAAAATGAGAATAAAAAATCAATTATCCAAAAAATTAAAATCAAAATCACTTTTCAGAATCTCGGTGTTGAAAGTTCAAAAATATATTTTTAAAAAACTGAAATCTGATTTTTAGTTTTACAAATTCTAGATTTCTAAAATTCTTTGTATCCTAAAATTATCCTAAAATTTGGTACCAAAAATTCTCGAAAACTACAGTACCACTTTCAAACCTCCCTCAAAAAACATCATATCTTACGACAAAGTGCACACTTCTCTTCTCTCTTTTCAAAAATACAGTACCTATCCCAAAGTCCCCTCCCCCCCCCTCCCCCAAAAACCGCCAAAAAACACATTCAAGTTATTGTTATTGAAAAAATGTATATCCCAAAAGAAAATAATGGTTCAAAGAACAAAAAAAGGTACGGTAGTTTTACACTTTTTTGAAATGGAATTTATTTTTTTTTGAAGAAATGGAAAAAGTTCTCATTGCGATCGAATTACAAAATGGGGGGAGGGGGAAATTGGGATGTGCTCCAGCCCCGCGCGGCATGAAATTTCCAATATCATGTATGAACACATACAAAAAACAAGCAAAACAAAATATGTGGAGCCTGGTTAGTTGCTCGGGGAAACCGGCTCTCAGCTGAGCGAGAGCTCTTCGAAGAAGAAGAAGAAGGAGAAGGAGGAGAAGAAGATTTTTCGAGATATTAAAAAAAAATAATCAGAGAAGAAGAGTGGTTAGAAAAAAAGAAGGAGAAGAAGGAGAATCAATCAAAACTGATTAGTGTTTGCCTTTTTTCAGGAAAAAAAAATGATGACAAAAAAAATGTGCAAATCCATAATTTTTATTGTTGTTGTTATTATGCGAGGGTGGAATGAGAAAACTTGAGAAGATGAATAAAAGGATGAAGTTCTGAGAAGGCTTAAGGGGTACTGTAGTTCTTAAGAGGTACTGTAGTTTTTAAAGGGTACTGTAGTTAAGGGGTACTGTAGTTCTGGTTTTTGGTGCATTCAGGTTATGTGATACAGAATCTAGGATTCTAGGACTTGCGATCTGAGATTCAGGTTTTAGGAATCAGAATTCATCTTTCTGAATCTGGTGTTGAGATCATGATTCTGGAGGCCTTATGTGTGACTTCTGAATTAATGTATTCTGAAGCCAAGATTCCTAATTTTGAAGTCAGAGTTCAAAGACTCTAGAATTCCATATCTCGGACTAAGAATTCTGAATCCTGAATTGTAAACCTTCAATCAAAGATTCAGAATTTAGGATCAGGATCTAGGATTCAGGATTCAGAGATCAATACTTCTGAAACCTGAATACTGGCTGTAAGAATAGGGATTCTCAATTTTCATAGCAGAGTTTCAAGAATCAAGATTATGGATTCAAAATGGAGGATTCAGAACTGATCACTAAGGATATAGTGATAAAGGATTCAGCATTTAGAATTCAGGTTTCAGGGCTTAGAATTCAAAAATCAAAGATTCAGGAATCAGGATTCAATATCGAGGATTTAGCATTTACGATTCAGGAATCGAGATTCAGGAATTTAGCATCCAGAATTCAGCATTTATGATTCAGAATATAGAACTTTGGGCTTTGGTTTTCTGAGTCCTGGTTTCAGAATTTCGGATTTAGAATTTATAATTCAGAATTCAGGATCAAGTATTCAGATGTCAGGCCTACAGTAATCCGAAAAAAAACCGAGTAAGATGTGCAGGTCCTCCGGAGTACTGTACTATATATTTCAAAAAGAGACATTACACCGACCAACAATAAAAAACGATCTTTTTCTTCAAACAATTCCAAATTTAAAAAAAATTGTCAAAAAGTAAATTGTTCTATCAAAAAGGTCACCCTAATTTCAGGTTCTCAACAATTTTTCAAGCGAAAACGGCGAAAAAGAAAAAGAAAATATTTGTGTTTTACAAATTAGCGAAAAATAATTCGATTAGTGAAAACTTGACTTGAAAAATGAAATTTGTGGAATGATGTACATATACTTAACTTCCAAAAATGTATATATATATATATACAGAGGACATGTACAAAATTAGCATAAGTCTACACAGTTTGACGTTTGTATATACGTCATCAGGTGCATATGTACAGTATACTTTGAATTGGGGAGAGTTTTTTTTTCCCAATTTCAATATAGAAAATTTAATGAAATTTTGAAACACGCGCGCGCGCACGAAAAATTGCTTTTCTTCTTCGAATGGAGAAATTGGGTGAGGGGGCCTTTGGAAGAAGGAAAAAACGTCTTCTTCTTCTTCTTCTTTGTGGAACATAATCGCAGGAAACGACGAAAAAAAAACGAGGAAAGGAAAATGGAGGAGTAAAACGTTTTTTTTTCTTTTTGGCGGTGTGGTTTGAGACATTTTACAGGGGTAAGGAAGAGCTACAGTAGTTGAGCTATGACTTGGTTGAAATGGACTGGAATTATAGCTGTGTGTGTGTGTTTGAGAAATGAAAGGTGATGTTCTATTTTGAGAGCAGATTTTTCACTTCTTAGAAAGAACTAAACTCTAGTTTGAACTGAAATTAGTATCATTGGAAAGAACACCTCAAAATTGGTTTCAAAAAAATTCTGAAAGTTGTTAAGATACATAGAAGTTCAAAGAACATGAATCACAACTGAGCACAGTTTGAAGGTTTTGAAACATCTTAAAACTGAGTCATAAGTTTCAGTTTCTGATTTTTTGAATGACCAAAAATTTCTCGAAGGTAATGGCGGAAAAGTTCAATTTTTAACAAGTGGATTTTAGAATTCAAAATTAAAATTTTCTCGATACTGAAATCAGACAAAATATAGTGCACTACTTATAAAGTACCTAGGAACGATCACTGCCTATGTTACTTACAGTACCTCTAAGGTCATAGAAATTCGAGTTAGATATGCAGAGTGTTTGGGGTACTAGATCAAGATGAAGTATCTGATTTTAAAACCTGGAAACAGTATACTGAAAATTTTATATTGCACACAGTCGATTGTTAAACTTCAAAAAAAATACATTTCTCTGAAACATCTGTTTGGTTTAAAGAAAAATTCGATTTATCAAATTTAACCCATCAAAAAAATCTGGCAAAATGACAAATAGCTTCAACCTCATGACTCAAATGAAAGATCGAACATGTTGAGCTTTTTTTTGAATGTCGAAGTTTTGGAATGAAAAGTCTAGGTTTCGAGAATAGTCATAGAAAATTCAGATATTCGGAGATTCACATGTCAAGCTATATAACCTTTTTGTTGATAATCTACGTTTCAAATTTAGTTGATAAAATTCACATTTCGCGCTTTTTTGATACAATCTAAAATTGGATGCAGGTTCTCATGAAATACTTCAAAATTAAATCTAAATACAAAATTTATTTTTCAAATTGTTTCACTCGTGAGATATCCAGCTTTCTGAATCAGGTCACGTCATGTCAGCATGCAATTGACGAGATTGAGAGAGACGCAGAGAAAAGTTCTTCGAGAGAAGTACAACAGTGAACATTTTCATGGCCGACTGGTTAACGGGCGTGCCTTTGAATCGAACGACGGCGCCGAGCTCTGGTTCGATTCCCCCACGCGCCAAAACTTTTTTATTTATTTTTCTTCTTTTTTTCAAATTACAGTTTAATGTGTTTTCGAAACTCAAAAATGTACTCAAAATATTTGCGAGAGTGTATTTTTTAGTATCTGACAAGAGAACGTTGTAAAAAATGTAATTTGAAAAAAAAATAAAAAAGTTTTGGCGCGTCGGGGAATCGAACCAGAGCTCGGCGCCATCGTTCGATTCAAAGACACGCCCGTTAACCAGTCGGCCATGGAAATCACTATATTGTACTTCTCTCGGAGAACTTTTCTCTGCGTCTCTCTCAGCCTCGCAAATTGCTGTTTTTCATTGCGCTGACATGACGTGCAGGTATTGAAGGCGCTCTTTTTCAGAAACGAAAATAGGTATTTGATAGGTTTTTGAAGAGGATCAACATCCCGTATTCATATGAAATAGAAAATTGTGACAATTGAAGAAAATTACACAATTTTATAACATTTTAAGAACGCTCACAAGGGAGGTTCGGTTCAAATTTTTCCTAAAATTTACACCTTTATAGAATTCGCTCTTCTGATTCAGGTCCTACACTTTTTACCGGAAATCTTTGTGAGAGGAGTTGTGAATTTTGAAATGCTTTGAAAATCTTCATTAAAATTCGCTGACCTTGCACACACGAAAATAAAATATTTTTGTTAGTTTTCAATGGTTCATTTTTATACTAGATATAGTGAAAATATGAACTTTTTTTCACAGAAATCTCCGACAAAAATACAGGATCTTGATCAGGAGGTATAAGTTTGAAAGTTTTAAGAAAAATCTGAATCGGCGACTAGTTGAAGCTCCCTTGTCAGGAGAAAAAGTTACCCTGTAGTTTTTCAAGATTTTTTTCATTTTGGCAATTGAGCATTTCATTTAGCAGCTAAATTTTCATAATGGGATATTATCAGCGGCCAAAAACCCTGTCTCTCTGTCTCACTCTGTCTCTCTCTCGGTCTCTCTCTCTCTCTCTCTCTTTCTCTCTCTCTCTCTCTCTCTCTCTCTCTCTCTCTCTCTCTCTCCACATCTTCTTCATTCATCCTATCTTAAAAATTATTAACAAAAATCAAAAAGAGCTCACACTCACTGCACCACATTAGACATGGCTCATCTATGAATAATTCCATCCATGCACAAAATGATAATTTTCTCTCCTTCCCTTCAGGTCAAAAAGATAAGAAGGCGAAAAAGTCATGTACATACTTCTTCCGGAAATGTGGAAAAGTGCAAAAATTCTATGTGTACTAGTATGTAAGGAAAAAAGGAAGTTGAATTTATTTTTTTTCATGGAGAGAAAGACTAGAAAAAATGAAAGGGTTCTAAAATGAGCCACAAAAATATTCGTGACCTTGGATTCAAAAAGCTCAAAACAACAGAGAGACACAACGAAAATGAGAAGGAGAAATGAAGAAGAAGAAGAAGATGATCAAAATATAGCATCCTTTCCCTCAATGTGTCCCCCATATTTGTCGTTTGGATAATAATGACCTTTCCCTCTCTTTCCCTCTTCCTTCTCTCGGTCGGGAAAGGGGAGCAAACTAGTCAATCTTGTCCGATGCTAATCATCAACGGAACTCGAGAAAAAAAGAAGAAAATGAGGTGTTTTCGGGTTGAGTATGTTGGTATGTATGTGTGCACTTTTGATACATGGTTCCGGTATGATTTTGGGTGCGCGGGAATGTACAATTTGAGGTTGGGGATGGTTTGATGTTTGAATTACTGTAAAAATGAAAAAACAACCTAATTTAAAGTTAATTATCTGGATATTGATGACCATCTCTCAGCTGCTGATCATCATGACTGTCAAACTGGAACCTTTTTCAGCCTTCGCAATTGATAAAATAAATAGATTTTTTGAATTTTGTCGGTCTTCTAAAAAATGCCACGAGTCATTGTGGTCATACGTGTCGATTTACAAAATTTTTGTTGATTACAAATAGGCTACGAAAAATCTATTTTGTTCGATGAGAAACGTGATATTAAAGCAGACCGGCAAATTTTTTTCTGAAAAATCTTTATGTTCCTTTAACTCAAAATGATAGTTTATTAAATTGATTTGGACAGGAAAATTGGGTAATTTCTTATATTTTTTCCGCGTTTGGACGCCATTGGAACTCAAAAAAAAATAAACAAAACAATTCAATTTGTAATCACGTGTCAAGGATTGGGTACATAAATAAGTGATTTGATTATTTGTTTTTTTCTGCAGTGAAAATTGTCAACATTGATCCTTTATAACTTTTTCTGAAAAAATTTCCAGCGGATCAGAAATATATCATGATGATAAAGTTGTCAAACTCTATGATTTTACAATTTTTGAGAACATGATTAATCCATCAGTTCACGAACCTTCCTTGTTCATGTTTTTTGTGGACTAGAGGTTGTTGATGGTCATGAAACAAAAAATGTACAAAATGTTCGTGCAGATACTGACTTGGGTAGTGCCCGAATGTTACATTTTCAGCTTCAAGTTATGATTTCATCATTTTTCATTAAAAAACAGGTTAAAATGGAAATTTCAAAGCTGATTCCAAGCCAAAACAGGCTGAAATCGACATTTGCAGTTCAAAATCAGATCAAGAAATCAAACTTTAAAAGTTCTAAAATTGTGATGAAGTAGTTCAGCTCGTAAACCTTCTCTGACATTTTTTGGGTCCTAGGGATGAAGACTGGAGTAATAATGATCAAGATATACTTAAAAGAATCTATCATTAACTTTTTCAAAGCTCTTGATCATCAAACTTGTCAAACTGGAACCCACTCGAGCAGGAAATGAGCTGAATTAAGTTGGACACCTGCACTAAATAGTATAGCCTATACTCGAACAGCCTGACTGGAACCCAAACTAATACAAAATTAAATTTTAAAAAACTCTCAGAGCTTATCAGGTTTGTTACCCAGAGCTCCAGATCGAGCCATCACTTCTTCAAGCCTAACAATTGTTTTGTTCTAGTTAGGATAATTGAAACATTATGGTCACAAAACCTGAACTAGCCTAGAAATACGGATTGGGCTCACCTGGAAGTGTGATAGTTTTCAATGGTATGTGAAGAAGTTATAGCTACAAGGCCGATATTGAGATTATTTAAAGAATATGTTCTAATATCATGACCTGATTTATAAATTGATAAAAACAGTTCAAATGAGCCAAAACCATTACGTCTAGACCTCAAATTCAAACGTGTTTGTCTGCTCCAAAGAAAAAAGTGCAATAAAAATGTTCAAAAGCAACGAGCAGCAAAAAAAACAACAGTGGAAGCAATTTCCGGATGGTGCCTGCCTGCCTGCCTACGACGAAACTTGATCATACTTCCTGCCAAGAAAACATTATTCACAATCTCGAGCAACCACAAAAAATTGGCGGAAATTTCAGTTTCAGCTTGAGCGCGTTTTTTGTTCCGCTGCCGCCGTCGCCGCGCAAAATATTAGCCCAATTTTTTATTGTGCCGGGAATTGTACTACACAATTATTTGTATCTAGCCAGTGTTTCAAGAGAAAAACGAAATGAAACAAGAAAATAATTGGAGTGGAAAAAAACGAAGAAAGAAACGAAGAAGGGAAGGAGAACATGCTAATTAAAATCCACATGTTGGGAAGAAATTGAGAGAAGCTCAAAACCGGGTTTCCATTCCTGGTGGAAAAAAATAAGAAATTTCCACTATTCAACTTAACCTAATCGAGAAATGATAATAAAAAAAGTATATATTATTGAAAAAGATAACGTGATATAGAAAAGTCCAACATCTCGACAAAAAAATCAAGCTCATTACACCGACGTAAACCGATAAAAATGGTGCTTTTCCATGATCTCCAATACTTTCATGGGTTTTTGATGTTTAAGCTAAAAAGAAATCACAAACAATAATAATCTAACAGTGTAATTTTGCAGGAAAGAATGCCAGGATCTTTTGAAAACTCGAGGTGACTTTCTACTTCGTCATCAGTTCACACACAGTATCAAGAGAATTCGAGTGCATTATAAGTGTCGCGGATATTGACAGACTCCGGACAGTTGGAATCCACAAATCGAAAAAAGGCAATAATTTCTCGATTCAAGGTAGCAAAGAGAAATATTCAACGGTTCAGGCTATTATCGATCACTTCATGACGACCAAGAAACCCATTATTGATGACTTGCCGCTAGTCAAACCAATTGTCAGACAATATTAGGAGCTTCTCCATTCTCAAATAGTTGTTCCCACGCCCGTTCAGTTCAAGTTCAATTGGGAAAAGGGTCACAAAACTGTTGGAAATGAAACCGATTTCCAAATTGTGGATGGAAGTTGTAAATTGCCAGACACTGCAAAAGCCCATTTATTCCCTATTATGTACTTGCCGAAAACCGATGGAAAAACCGTGTTTATTACTAGCGCAGGAAAAGGGGATTTCGACAGTAACTGTGAGTTGACTTTTAGAAAAGATATTTACAAAGAAAAAATGATTATCACAGTTTCTTTTCCAGCGACGATCGCTTCAAACAGTTTGGTTCTGTCGGCTAGAGCCATGTGAGTTTCTACTTGATTTCTACTTCATGAAAATAACTTACTAAATTTTAGAGTTTCATTGGTTACAAATGGAGAAGAGTCTGCCACAAAAGATACTTTTATCAATATTATTTATGGTTCTTTATGCGAAATCCAAGTATGAAATAGCCAAAATGCAAGTACAACTGGGGACCGCGAATGAACAACTCAAAAAGAACAGAAGTCATCAGAATAAGAAGCAACAACGACGAAAAAATCCCATCCCACAAGAACCGGGTCAATCAGTAGAGGAATGGAATCGAGTTATTTTGGACACTCCAACAGAGCTGCTCTGTCTCTCTGATAGGCTAAAAAAAGCAGCGCTGGAAAATCCCACCTCTT
Source organism: Caenorhabditis sp. 38 MB-2015 (assembly GCA_900536415.3). Taxonomy (NCBI): domain Eukaryota; kingdom Metazoa; phylum Nematoda; class Chromadorea; order Rhabditida; family Rhabditidae; genus Caenorhabditis; species Caenorhabditis quiockensis. Next base: position 35,237 of record LR549609.1, read on the forward strand.
ATTGAATGAAACCGGAATCAATTATTTCGAGCCTTTTTTGTTTTCTTTAAAAATTTTGTTATAATAAATTATGTGTTTATCGGTTTGAAATTTAGTTAATATGAATGAGAAAACCTCAGTAGTTGTCTTGTTTCACAATTTTACACTTTTCATGAATTTGATAAAAACTACAGTAACCGGAAGTTATTTTTGCAATTCAAAAAATTTATTAAATAAGGCAAAAAGGTAAGCAAATAGGCGTTGAATGAATGAAATAAATTAGGGGATAAATGAGAAAAAACAAACAAATAAAAAATATATCACATTATCTCGAAACCAAAAGCAATACGAAAAAAAATGCTAAAATACTCACTCGGGGAAAAATCGGCAAGCTTGCGACATTCGGCTGTCGCAAGGCTTGCGGTGTTCTTGCGCCAATAGTCGCAAGCTTTGCGACATCTAGCAGCAAAACTACTGCACGGCTTGCGACACCCTCGCGCCAGAAAAAATGTGTCGCAAGTTTGCGACAAACTGCCGCAAGCTTGCGACAAGGGAAAAGCCTTGCGACACGCTTGCCGTTTTTTCCCCGAGTACATAAATCGAATCTTTGGTGATGGAATTTGGGGATCAGACATACATAATAATTACATACAGTATACTGGGACATGTCGCATAAATACCCGTAAATTAAACGTTAAACAGGAAAAAAAAAGAAGTTATGACACTTGCGGCGGTTCACGCCTCGAATTATTCACCTCGTTCTCCAATATACAATTCCAATCATTGGAATCGGAAGAGGCCGAAGTGGTTTGTTGGGTGGATGGTGTTGTGCTGGGTGGTGGGACGAAGCATTCGTAGGGTGGAGGGGCTTCGTACATTTTTGGCGGGATTTGATCGACGGGTCGGTAGAGAGCGGCGGGAGAGTCGGTTGGTCGAGACATCACTGGAATGAGGAGAGAAATGAGAGGGTGAGACTTGGGATATTCAAATTCTGGTGAGGGGAGATACAGAATTTGAGAGTTTGGAATCCTAAATGTTGAAATAACAGAGCGTATCTAGCGGACCATTTTTGAGGTTTTTTTTTTAAATTTTTATTCATTCCTAGTCATTAAAATATAGATGATTAGGTAATTTCTTAACGAATTAATCCGTCATAAAGTCACGTTCAAAAATAAGAAGGGAAATCCGTTAAAAATCGTCCGTTTCATAAACTTTCATAAAAATCAGTCTCTGAATTGAAAAAAAAGAATTTTGAATTTCAGAAAATAAAAATAATGGAAGAGTGTGCATTTACCCCTAAAAAAAGAAATGCCCCCTGGTGGGTTCGAACTTGAGACGTTGTGGGCCACATTCCAACATTTTATCCACTATACCACATGGTTGTGTTATAAATTAAGCTTGTAGAAAAAAATCGCCCGTTCGCCCGACGTTTAGAACGCCCTTTTGACCGCGCCCGTTTGCCTAAACGCCCGTTTGCCCTTTCGCCCGTTCGCCCTTTCGCCCGTTCGCCCGTTCGCCCGTTCGCCCGTTCGCCCGCGCCCTTTCTCCCGTTCGCCCGTTTGCCCGTTTGCCTGTTTATTACTAATAAAAACGTTATTGCAACAAAAAACGTGACACAAATCGGGCGAAAGGGCGAACGGGCGCTGGTGAAAGGGCAAACGGGCAAAAGGGCGCGGGCGAAAGGGCGTTAGGGCGAACGGGTAAATGGGCGAACGGGCAAACGGGCGTTTCATGTAGCGGGAGAAAGGACCACCCGTTCGCACGATTTTACAATAAATATAACATCGTCTTCTTCAAAATGACATTTGAGTAGATTTTTGATAAATTTTCAGACAGAATTAGGTGTGTATTATATCAAAAAAACAGTACATGACACTTTGATTTGACTTTATACTGAAAATGTGATTTTTTATTCAAATGATATTTTCTGTGATCAAATATCACAACATTTGAGAAATTAGATTATCGCAAAAAGTTGATTATCACTTTTTATCTCTAAAAATTTTATTTTGAACCAAAAATTGCAATGATCAACTTTTATTTTAGGTAAAAAATCATTGATTGATGAGTTGTGTACCAGAAAAATTACATTTTTCAGTGAGAACTTTAAATTATATATAATTACTCCCGAATTCAAGATTTTTAGTGGCATAATTACACTTTTCAAGATAACAATTTTCAGATTCAAATATTCTAAACCTAAATTTCAATTTCCCCTAAACGTGTTGACATCAAAGCCAAACTACAGTACTTACTATGCATATTCCTATACATCGGACATCCTGGAATCTTCTTACAAATGATCGCCATAAAAATGACACCAAGTGATAAAACGAGCACAGTTCCAAATATCACCAAAGCGAGGTACCTGAAAATATTTTTTTGAAGATAAAATTTTGTTTTGATTTTGTGCATTATTTCAGAACCCCCCTTCTGTTTTTGAAGCAGTGAAAACAGAAGAAGAAAAGGAGGAATTCACCCCCGGCCGTTCATAACAGGAAACACAATTTCCGGCTTTTGATGGACTCGAAAATAAGTTATTATTATTACCACTACTACTACTATTACTATTATTATTATTATTATTATTGTTGTTGTTATTATTGTTATGATTATGTTGTTGTTGTGTTTTTTGAAGGAACCCCAAAGAATTCGGCTCCAGAAAAGAGAACGAGAGATGTGTTTGAATGGGCTAATAAAATGTGTTCGTTGATTTTTTTTCCGTCGAGAACTCATCAAGTTGTTTGATGAGCATTCCAGAACATCAAAAAGTTCTTAATTGAAGAGGAGAGAAGATGACACGATAAGTCATGAGATATTGTCGATTCGATTTTGCCACACAAAACATAACAGACAGCTAAACCCAAAAAATGTCGGGTGCTCGTTCGAGAGACCTTTCTCCAGAAATTTATGTTTTCATGCCATTAAGATATACCTTTTCTCAAATTTTGTACCCTTATAGAGTTAAACCTCCTGATCATCATGCGATAATTTTTATCTGCCAGAAAATTTTGTGAAAAAAAAACTATTGTAGGGTTGAAATTATTAGACCATTGGAATGCTACCAATATGGCCTAGAAATCCAAATAATACAGTAATTTTTGAAAAAAATCAAAGAAAAATAGGTTCTTGAGTTTTCTAGGCCACTCTCTAATTTTTTCGTATTCATAATATGAAGAATCATAGTTGTTTTAGTTTCGTACCAATGTTCAATATCTTTGATTTGTCCTATAGATCAAAAAACTTATTTTTTGATAAGGATAAAAATTCAAAGTAGTCAGTATATCTTTTTTCACAAAATTTCCCGCTTATAAAAAATTAATCATGCTGATCAGGTCATCAAATTTTATGAGTATATTAATTTTTTTCATATATTACTATTAGCCAGAATTAAATCGTATATCTCAAAGGATTTGTCCGAGTTCAATTCATTTAAAAACAGGGAACATTTCATGAACAAGAATATATCAAATGGTTATTCGATCCGTAGAATTCGATTCTGATATCAAAATCAGCCAAAAATCATCAGTAGAGCGCGTGTTACCAATTGAATTTTGAGTGATACAACCACTACTATTATCAGCTTTGATACCATCAATACCATCAAAGGAATTGTCCGGATTCACCAAAACAAAAGTGTGCAAATTGTCGTCATCATGTGCACGGGAAGTGTATGCACAACTTATTATATGCCCGCGTGTTCGCAATAGAGCACACTTTCTCGCTCAATGAACGAACGTGTTAGGCAGTGAACTCGGACAACCCCTTTAAGCCATAAGATATACCTTCGACTGGATACCATCAAGATATACCCAGGACTTGATAACATTAAGAGATACCCAGGTTTTTATACCATGAAGAAGTACCTCAGCACCGTTCCAACCCAATGTACAGTCCAATCAACTTCTAGCCCAAATCTGCGACTTTTTCGCTCCCCCAATGCTATCTACATGTTGCCTCCCTCTCTCCCTCCCTCATCCCAACGTTGACCCCCAATTTAATTAGCACCATCACCAGCAGAACAAAAATGTGTGCGTGTGTGTGTCTTCCCTTCATCCCTCTCTCTGTGTGTGTGTGTTGAAATTCAATTTTGGTTCGACAAACAAAAAACGGACACAAAAAAGCAACGAAGAAGCCCCCCGCCCCTTTCCTTGCTTCCTTCAAAGTTGATGAATTCCACCCGTAATCCCCGAAGGAATTTCATCCGACGTCGTTTTTTGTTTCACAGAAAAAACAGAGAGGAGAGTGGATAAATTAATTGAATTTTTCGGTGTGGTCTGGCTGAAACTAATTATGAGTCAGTGGGAAAAAAAACGAAAGAATTCTGGCTGACTGGCTGGCTGGGAGGCATATTCTGGATAATTGAATTTGGGCGAGAGCGCTCGATGGGTAAAAGTGCAACAATATTAGTTAGTTGGATTTGAGCAAAGTGTAATGAGACTGATTGACTGGAACAATGTGCATTTGTACTCAGTTATATACCACAGGTCTCCAGAATCCAAGCATTTTCCAGATTTCCCGCCAAAAAACCCTCTCCCCATCATCATCGTAAAGTCATCCATCTCGTCCAATAAATCTAGTCAAACACCTGTTTACACTAAAACATTCTCTTTCTCTCTATGCAGCACGCTTCTTCTTGTTGTTTTAAATTTCCACAAAAACTATCAAATTTCTTTTTTTTTGCTTCTCGGCTGGAAAGACATTAATGTTGTCTTTCCAATTATGGAAAAGTGCAAATTGTGGAAAATGACACGAGATTAGGGCGAGCAAAAAAAAAATAGGAGGAGGAAAGGCAACTTTTCTGATGTGTGTGAGTCAAACTAGATGACAATACGAGACGGGTGGTGTAGATGTAGTGAGCTGGATTGTTAATTCAGAGGTCAGGGTTCGAACCTCAGTTGGGTCATGGTTTTTTAAGCGTGGTCTAGTATACTGAAAATCTGGCCTAGAAGACCAAATATCTGGCCTAGGGGACTAAAAATCTGGCCTAGTAGACAAAATATCTGGTCTAGCAGACGAAATATCTGGCCTAGCAGACCAAATATCTGGCCTAGTAGACCAAATACATGATCTAGGACACCAAATATATGACCTAGGATACCAAATACATGACCTAGGACACCAAATACATGACCTAGGACACCAAATACATGATCTAGGACACCAAATATATGACCTAGGATACCAAATACATGACCTAGGACACCAAATACATGACCTAGGACACCAAATACATGACCTAGGACACCAAATTCATGACCTAGGACACCAAATTCATGACCTAGTACACCAAATACATGACCTAGGACACCAAATACATGACCTAGGACACCAAAAACATGACCTAGGATACCAAATACATGAAATACATGACCTAGAAATACAAATACATGACCTAGGACACCAAATACATGACCTAGGATACCAAATACATGACCTAGGACACCAAATACATGGCCTAGGACACTAAATACATGACCTAGGACACCAAATACATGGCCTAGGACACTAAATACATGACCGAGGACACCAAATACATGACCTAGGACACCAAATATCTGGCCAAGTATACCAAAATTTGATCTCTACCCCATTCCCCCATCCATATCCGGTAACAAAAAATACCCAAGCGAAAAAAAAGGTGAATTTTGTTGTTTTTCTTTCATTTTTTGTGGTGCGTGTATATGTGTGGACAACAAAAACAACACGACCACAAAAAATAGGCTATTATAGTATTCATGAGTTTTTTGTTTGTGGACCGGCAGAAAGAAGGGAGCGCTGACCATTTGTATATATATATATATATATATTGTTTGTGTGAAAAGAAAACATAGGAAAAATGTATTGAAAATTAGATCCCATCCCCAATCCTCAATTTTCAGACATTTCTTCTGGAATTTCCGGGTTTTGCACACACACACAATTTCTTAATTGCTCAAGTCATACAAAACATTTCTTCTCTTTTTCTCGGTCACAAAAAAAGAAGAAGAGGAGAAGAAGAAAAGACACAAAATGTGCGGAATAATTGAGTTAATAAGTGTGAGAAATTGCTGCTCTCATCAATTTTTAATTCCTAATCCTTTAGTACTACTTTTGACCCCGTGGAACATGGTCGAAGACCAGGTTTTGGGTATGGGCAGACTTGGGAGAACATCAAAAATCTAGATTCATGGTCCATCATAGTCTAGTAGGTCGAACTGATGTTCTAGTAGATCAAGATCATGGCCCAGTAGGTCAAAATCATGGTCTATTAGGTCAAAATTATGGTCTAGTAGGTCAAAATCAAGGTCTAATAAGTCAAAATTATGATCTAGTAGGTCAAAATCATGTTCTAGTAGGTCAAAATTATTGTCTAGTAGGTCAAAATCATGGTCTATTAGGTCAAAATTATGGTCTAGTAGGTCAAAATCATGGTCTAATAAGTCAAAATTATGATCTAGTAGGTCAAAATCATGTTCTAGTAGGTCAAAATTATTGTCTAGTAGGTCAAAATCATAGTCTAGTAGGTCAAAATTATTGTCTAGTAGGTCAAAATCATGTTCTAGTAGGTCAAAATCATGGTCTAGTAGGTCAAAATTATTGTCTAGTAGGTCAAAATCATGGTCTAGTAGGTCAAAATCATTGTCTAGTAGGTCGAAATCATGGTCTAGAAAGCCCAGTTCACATTCTTTAAACCCCTCAACCCCTCCCTCCCAGCTTCCTAACACATTTTCCCCGGCGGTCCTCCCATTCGTCATGTATGTATGTATAAATCAAAAAAATCACTTCAACTCTTCGGGGACCCACACACATGGTGTCGAGAATTTTCTTCACCCCGCCATTTTTTTCTCGCTTTGAAACTCCCCAGGGTTTTCGACAAGAAAGAAGAAATGTGTGTGCGCGGCGAGAAAAAAATCTGAATTTCCGGATTTTGTGCGGGCCAAATTCGATAAATTTTTGAGAGAGAGAGGGAGAGAGTGACGAAGAAGGGAGAGTTGATTGATGGTCAAGTGTACTACGATAGAATTCAATTTGGTATTCTAGGCCATCTCAATTCGGCTTTCTAGGCCATCCCCTTCTGCCATTTTTGTGAAAATAAAAGTTTGATTTCAGTGAAAGGCGGCGGCGTCGGCTCTTTCCTTCTCTGCCAGTCTCGCCGCTCTCCTCACTCTCCACACTATTTCGCTTTGATTATTTTTGTGTGTGTGTTTCAACAATTTTGTGTTTTTTATTTCAAGCGACGATGTACATGTATCAAATTTCTTTGCTGGGTGAACATAAAAATAAAAGATTTTGACAAAAAAAAACAAGAAGGGTGGTTTTTGAAACTTTGATTGAAGTTATGTGGGAATTTGGGAAACTAGTTAGAGTCGATTTGAAAAGATTTGTAGACTTAGGAAACCAAATACATGACCTAGGACATGAAATACATGACCTAGGAATGCAAATACATGACCTAGGGCACTAAATACACGACCTAGGAATACAAATACATGACCTAGGAATACAAATACATGGCCTAGGACACCAAATTCATGACCTAGGACACCAAATACATGACCTATGAAGCTAAATACGTGACCTAGGATACCAAATGAATGACCTAGGACACCAAATACATGACCTAGGAATGCAAATACATGACCTAGGGCACTAAATACACGACCTAGGAATACAAATACATGACCTAGGAATACAAATACATGGCCTAGGACACCAAATAAATACCTAGGACACCGGTAGCTCAAACTCGTGGTCTAGTAGCTCGCACTCATGACCTAGGAATCCCGTCCATAACCTAGAAACCCAAGACATATTTCCCCGTTCTCAGTAAGCTCGATGAATTTCCTCTTCGCTCCTCTCAAATATTTATGAAAAATTGACCTAGGACAAAAAAACAGCGAAAAAAGGCGAATTCATAAATTTTATATTGCGTGCATGACACACTCCTCTTCTCGAAAACTACGACTATCATTATGATCCGGCCGAAAAAGTACAAAATTCATAAAGCGAAAAGACTCACTCTTTAAAGAAGTTACGAAACTCTGCGTCAGCGGCCTCCTTTTTCTGCTTCTCGAATTCTTTTTCCGGGCAACAGAAATATGTTCGTTCTTTGGTTCCACTGGCCGATCGCAATTTTGACAGGCAGCAAAACGTTGCGTTTGGATCGTCTTTGAATGCGGGGCATGATTTATTGGCTACTTGAGGACCTTGAAAAACTGTTATTGTCAATGGAGTGCATTTGGAGTCGAATTTCACAAAAATAAAGGTGTCGGATTTTTCGGCTTTTTAAATCAACAAATTTTTTGTTGGTTGAATTCGGGTGCTATATATAAGTATACTGTATCATTCTATTTTTGTCAGAAAATATGTACTAATCAAAAATTGTTGTTATACAAGATTGAAGGCAATAATAGTTCAAATGAATGTTCTGGGAAAAAATGTACTGTATATCGAAAGTACTGTAGTGTCACAATTAGAACCGAAAGTACTGTTAACAGTTTGTCTGCTTTTGAATAAAAACTTCAAAAAACATTTTTTTTTTCTGAGAAAACATTTGGGGTTCATAAGTTCATAATTTTTTTCTGCAATTTTTTTTTGTATTTTTTTTCAAAGTTTGTTTTTAAATTTCATTCAACATAGGTAACAGTTTCCGATTGTTTTGTTCTTTTTTTGTAAATTTTTTCTTCCTCTCCAAAATCCCAATCAATTCCAAGAAGAGAAATTTTCTCTCCACAAGCAACAAAAAAAGGAACTGCCCTCAGGCTACAATATTTCTTCTTTTTGTGCTTGTTCTTCATTCTGCTCAAAAGTTCATTTAACCTTTTTTTTTCAGCCAGCAAAAAAAAGTCAGCTGTTTTCAAAAAATATAAATTTTTTCTTTCTTTTTTCAAAAAAAAAAAATAATAATCTCACCTAGTGATGGACACTGTTGCTCACAACTCGAAATTTTGACTAGAAAAAATGTGAAAAATAATAGAAGAAAATGCTGATGATGAGAAGGAGGAGGTATTGATAATCGCATTCTGCAAAATAAAAGGAAATTAATTCCGTGAGACAAAAAAAAGAAGAAAAAAAGAAAAAGAGGATGGCAGGGTGGGGTGTCGAACCCATGACCTGCAGATTAAAAGGCGAATGTATTATCCACTGAGCTTTGTGTGCTACAAAGAAGAGTGGGTCAAATGTTAAGAAAAGGAAAAATGTTTCTTGTTTTTTTTTTAATTATTTGAATAAAAGGTCGTGTGATGTATAAAGGGGAAAATTGGAAAATCGGATGAATGAAAAAAAAAACAGTCAAACAGTAGGGCAGGCAGTGAGAGAAAATTGTCATCTCGTCGCATTTTTTGAGTATTTGAGAGGGTTGCCGCCAGCGGGCAAATAGATACTATAACACATCGAAGAGACGGCAGACACACATTGCATTTCCGCAGCGAAAAAAAAAGAAAAGTGGGAGGGGTTCGATGGGGCGCCGCCCACTTTTTTAAGGCTGTCTTCTTCTCCTTCTGCTTACTTTTTGCTACTACTGCTGATGGCTGAGGCATATGTTTCGCCTTTCTTTTCGTGTGTCTTTTTGAGTAGTGGAGAGCATGAAAAAGAAGAATGGATGTGGACACAGAGACAAGAAATGACCCCATGAACTGATAGGAAGAGACAGAGAGACAGAGAGACAGAGAGACAGAGAGACAGAGAGACAGAGAGACAGAGAGACAGAGAGACAGAGAGACAGAGAGACAGAGAGACAGAGAGACAGAGAGACAGAGAGA
>LR549613.1:0-10591 GCA_900536415.3 Caenorhabditis sp. 38 MB-2015
AACTTTGGAGCATGTTTTTTGGAGCTCAGCTGACCGAAACGCAGCTAATTTTTACAGGATCGTTTCTAGCGTATCGAAAACTACCAGACTATATATGTTTCATTTGAAAGTCCCACTTTCAAATGTGAAGGTTCCCTTGTTAGAGGTTTTTGTAGAAAATCAATATTCTAGGATTATTTTTCATACATGATTACCCTATAATTAGGTCCCAGTCCTCAAATTTGCGGCTTCGCGATATTTCGAAACCGGACGTTTAGAAACCAGGCAACTTTTAAGTATATATGTTGAAATTTTCACCCAATAGGTTTTCGGGTATGTCGAAAATCGTGGTGATGTTTGTTTTGCACCCAAAACGGAGCTGCACCTAAGTTTTCACCTATTTTAGGTCTGACCCAGACGACAACACTCGCCATACCAAAGTACCCCTTTTCTGAAAAATTCATCAAAATTTGAGGCAGTCAATTTAGGACCTGAAAAACTTGTGTGTAGCTCTGTTTTGGTGCAAAATAAACATCACCATAATGTTCGCCATGCCCAAAAACCTATTGGTCAAAAATTTCAATACATATTCTTTAAATTTAACCCGGTTTTTGAACGTCGCGATTTGAATTTTAAAAAAAATATTGAAAATTTCATACCAAAGATTTTCGAGTATGGCGAACATTATGGTGATGCTTATTTCACACCAAAAAAGACCTGCACCCAATTTGTCACCCATTTGAAAATTGACTTTGAAGAAAAAAAGGGCCCTGTGTGACTTCAACGGTTCATAACATGATTACTGTATCTAGACTACATTACCTTTTTTGACGCAGTATGTTATACAGTACCTTATTCATTTTGCCAGTTTGATATGCAGGTTTTCTAGTGAACGCTTAAATCAAACTAAGTATATCTAGACCGGGTGGTAGGACCTAATTTACGTATAGTCAAAATTCAATCGGTAACACGTGATCTATGGAAAATGTCAATGGGATTTTTGACTGATTTAGATATCAGAATCGAATTCTACGTGTCGAATAACCCTATAGATAAAAAATGTTAATTTTTAAAAATTGAGACATAACATAGATGAAAACTCAGGTTCAGCTTTTTTCTGGTGAAAAATGAATATCGCCATGATGTTCACCATACCCGAAAAACCTTTGGTATTCCAAAACCAAACTCACGCCGCCTTCTTCTTCAACAACGCCTGTGCTTGTGGATAATACCGTATCACATCATTCAAATCCTCTTTCGCCAACACGAAAAGTGTCGCATATCCTTTGGCTCGAATCGATGCCGTTCTCCGATTATTTCCACCAATCGCCAACAGACTTATCTCACCAAAGACACCACCTTGGTTCATTTCAGCCACCACTTTTTCCTCATAAAAAATTTGAGGCAGTCAATTTAGGACCTGAAAAACATGGGTGCAGCTCTGTTTTGGTGCAAAATAAACATCACCATGATGTGCGCCATACCCGAAAACGTTTGAGTTGAATTTTCAAAACATATACTTGAAAGTTAACCCGGTTTCTAAACTCACCCTTAAGTTGATATATTTTTTTGAATTATCAGTATACGAGTCACACCCTGTTAAAAGGTAAAAAGGTGAGAGGGAGGACGTGAGGCGTAGACGCAGACAGTCTCATTAGAGCGAAAATGCACATGTTCATTTCCAGTTTTTATTGCAAAAAATTTGATGTTTTGCTGATCAGTTCACGTTTTTTTTCGATCGAACAAAAAAACGTGTGTATTTTGTGTTTCTTCTTGGAAAATCCACAGAAAATGTCATTTTATTTTGAAAATGAAAAAGGCAACAACAAAAACGTGAAGTTAAATGTGTGAAATGTTGATTATTTTTGAGAGAAGGCGATTTTCAGTGAAAAAGAGCGTGCTTGCTTCGATGAACGTGTCTGCGTCTCCACTCACGTCCTCCCTCTCACCTATTTCCCATTTTTCATTGGGCTAACATGATGTGCGGGTCACTGTATCTAGACTACAGTCCTGTACAAAAATTATCAGTTTGGAAACCCTCGAGTTCTACACCACAATATTCTTCCAGGTCCATCGTCGAACCTCGGCGGTTCGCGAAGATCTCATCAAAGAGACGCCGGAAGACTCTGTCTCCATGGCATCAACAGTGCCCAAAACCGAGCATCGTCCCTCTCTAATGTCCCTTATCGGTCTTCAAAAACGAGCAGATTCGCCGACAGCCGCCGGCACCTCTGCCTCCGTCAAAACATGCTGCGGCATACGACTTAAAGAGACGTTCCACCCCTATGGCCGGCTATATATGACCTGGTTATCCATTGTAACGTCTTGTTTTCTATATAACGCATTTTGTATACCACTAAGGAGTAGTTATCCTTATCAAACAGCGGATAATTGGGTATATTGGTTTGGCGCAGACTATTTTTGCGATGCCATCTATATCATTGATATGCTCTTCATCAAACCTAGGCTAAGATTCACTCGAGGAGGAATCCAGGTTAAGAATCAGAAGGACACAATGAGACATTATCTACTGACCCGCACTTTCAAACTAGACATCCTTAGTATAATACCAACGGATCTAGCTTATGTGTTCTTTGGCAAGCTCCCAATTTGGCGTATGAATCGTGTACTCAAAATCAACTCCTTCTGGCTGCTATTCGATATGCTAGATAACTCATTCTCCAATCCTTATGCTATTCGAATCGCTAGAACCCTATCGTATATGATCTATATTATCCATTGTAATAGTTGTGTTTATTACAAATTATCGGCGATGCAGGCTTTTGGTCAAATCGCTTATCATGAAAATGGGAAATGGTATTTGAATAAATGGGTGTATAATAATCAGGGGAATGCGTATATTCGATGCTTTTATTTTACGGCTGCGGTGGCTACGTCGACGGGGAACAATCCGGCGCCGACGAATGTTATTGAGTGAGTTGGGAAAGTTAGGCCATGAGGAAAGCTGAAAATCAACCTTAACATTTGAAATATCCTGCAAAAAAATCAATAAAAACGCAAAAATTGAAAACTTGTCCAAACACTCAAAAATACTACTGTATCAATTTAAAGGTTCATGCCTATTTTTTTGTTAAAATTTTTTTTTTTTTTGAATAGGCATGCACCTTTAAGTTTATACGGGTACTTTTTTGTTGTTTTTTAAAAATTATTCTGCGTCCAAACACTCAAAGAAAAGTACTGTATCAATTCAAAGGTGCATGCCTGTTTTTTTGTTAAAATATCTGTTAAAAAAATAGGCATGCACCTTTAAATTTACATGGTATTTACTTTTTTGTTGTTTGTTTGCTGTTTGGACGCCGCATTAATGCCCAGTTCATATTTGGAAAACTAGGCCATGTTCGGAAAACTAGGCCATGTTTGGTGAACTAGGCCATGATTGGTAAACTAGACCATGTTCAGAAAACTAGACCACAAAAATTTGAAAAAGCTAGGCCATCAGAATTTTGGAAAGCTAGGCCATGTTCAGAAAACTAGGCCATGATTAGTGAACTAGACCATGTTCAGAAAACTAGACCACAAAAATTTGAAAAAGCAAGACCATCAGATATTTGGAAAGCTAGGCCACATTAAGTAACCTAGGCCATGTTCAGAAAACTAGGCCACGTTAATTAAAATAGGCCATGTTCAGAAAACTAGGAAATGTTTGAAAAACTAGGCCATGTTCGGTAAACTAGGCCATGCTTGGTAAATTAGGCCATGTTCAGAAAAATAGGACATGTTTTGTAAATTAGGCCATGTTTGGAAAACTAGGCCATGTTCAGAAAAATAGGACATGTTTTGTAAATTAGGCCATGTTTGGAAAACTAGGCCATGTTCAGAAAAATAGGTCATGTTCGGAAAACTAGGCCATGCTTGTTATAATAGACCACAAAAATTTGATAAAGCTAGGCCATCAGAATTTTGGAAAACTAGGCCATGTTCAGAAAAATAGGTCATGTTCGGAAAACTAGGCCATGCTTGTTATAATAGACCACAAAAATTTGATAAAGCTAGGCCATCAGAATTTTGGAAAACTAGGCCATGTTCAGAAAACTAGGCCATGCTTGTTATAATAGACCACAAAAATTTGATAAAGCTAGGCCATCAGAATTTTGGAAAGCTAGGCCATGTTCAGAAAACTAGGTCATGTTCGGAAAACTAGGCCATGCTTGTTATAATAGACCACAAAAATTTGATAAAGCTAGGCCATCAGAATTTTGGAGAGCTAGGCCATGTTCAGAAAACTAGGTCATGCTTGTTATAATAGACCACAAAAATTTGATGAAGCTAGGCCATCAGAATTTTGGAAAGCTAGGCCATGTTCAGAAAACTAGGTCATGTTCGGAAAACTAGGTCATGCTTGGTTAACTAGGCGATTCTTGGTGAACTAGACCATTTTTGGTAAACTAGGCCATGCTTGGTAAACTAGGCCATCGGTCTAGACCACCTGTGTCAATAGTGCACACTTTCCAATCTCCATATTTTTCCAGATACATCTACATGACATGTTCATGGATGATGGGAGTGTTCGTTTTCGCCCTGCTACTCGGTCAAATCCGAGACATTGTCTCAAACGCGAATCGAAATCGCGAAGAATTCCAACGCAAAATGGACATGGCGCTCGGCGAATGCCATAAACTAGGTCTAACCAAGGATTTGACAGATCGAGTTCGAGATTGGTTCATCTACACGTGGCAACAACAGAAGACTTTGGACGAGAAGAAGCTGATCGAGAAGTTGCCGCTGAAATTGCAGACTGATTTAGCGTTGTCGGTACATTATACCACGTTGAGCAAGGTTCAACTATTCCAGGTAAGCCGTGGCCGAGTTTTTAGAAAGTTAGGCCACTCAAAAATCGATAATCCTTTCAGGACTGTGATCGTGCTTTGCTCCGTGACCTTGTACTCAAATTAAGACCTGTTATATTCCTCCCTGGTGACATGATTTGTAAAAAAGGAGACGTTGGAAAAGAAATGTACATCATCAACCAAGGTGTACTTCAAGTTGTTATCATCACTGAAAACAATGAGGAAAAAGTGGTGGCCGAAATGAACCAAGGTGGTGTCTTTGGTGAGATAAGTCTGTTGGCGATTGGTGGAAATAATCGGAGAACGGCATCGATTCGAGCCAAAGGATATGCGACACTTTTCGTGTTGGCGAAAGAGGATTTGAATGATGTGATACGGTATTATCCGCAAGCACAGGCGTTGTTGAAGAAGAAGGCGGCGTGAGTTTGGTTTTGGAATACCAAAGGTTTTCCGGGTATGGTGAACATCATGGCGATATTCATTTTTCACCAGAAAAAAGCTGAACCTGAGTTTTCACCTATGTTATGTCTCAATTTTTGAAAATTAACATTTTTTAGGGTTATTCGACACGTAGAATTCGATTCTGATATCTAAATCAGTCAAAAATCCCATTGACATTTTCCATAGATCACGTGTTACCGATTGAATTTTGACTATACGTAAATTAGGTACAGTTAGGTCCTACCACCCGGTCTAGATATACTTAGTTTGATTTAAGCGTTCACTAGAAAACCTGCATATCAAACTGGCAAGGTACTGTATAACATACTGCGTCAAAAAAGGTAATGTAGTCTAGATACAGTAATCATGTTATGAACCGTTGAAGTCACACAGGGCCCTTTTTTTCTTCAAACTCAATTTTCAAATGGGTGACAAATTGGGTGCAGGTCTTTTTTGGTGTGAAATAAACATCACCATAATGTTCGCCATACCCGAAAACCTTTGGTATGAAATTTCGCGACGTTCAAAAGCCGGGTTAAATTTAAAGAATATGTATTAAAATTTTTGACTAATAGGTTTTTGGGTATGGCGAACATTATGGTGATGTTTATTTTGCATCAAAACAGAGCTGCACCCAAGTTTTCACCAATTTTAGTTTCAATATTGACTGACCCAGACGACAAAATACAATTCCGTAATGGTGTTCTTCTTAAGTATTGATAGAGTTTGATATTATAAATCTGGAAAGTCAAACTTTGTCTGGTTTCATCTGGTTTCGAATCGTCACGGAGCCATAACATTAGATTGTGCTTGATAAACTAGGCCCTTTTTGGAAAACTAGGCCACAGTTGATAAACCAAGCCCGAAGACCAATGCAGCTATACAAAACTATATCAAAATTCCAGACAAATGCTGAAAAACGACAAGAAAACCGACAACGACAAAGAAAAAGAGAAGCAACAACAAGAACTCGAAGATCGCTGCAAAATCATGCCAATGGGAACCCCGAAAATGCTCAAACTCGTCGCCGATCTTCTCCCGAAACAGAACAAAGTCACACTGGAACTCAAAAAAGCCATGGAAGTTTCAGAAAGTCGTCGCCCATCAATGTATTATCCTTGGAGCACACTTCAGGTAGAAGATGAGGAAGAAGTGGAAGAAGAAATGGAAGCGGATTTGGATGGGGAATTGAGCGATTTGGATGAGGTGTTTGAGATGGATCCGGATTTGGAGGATCCATTGGAAGATGTGGATATTGTTGGGGGAGAAGAGGAAGAGGATGAAGAGCATTATGGAGAGTATCATGAGGAGGATAAGGAGACCAAGAAAGATCAATAGAATGCTTCGTTAAAAACTACTAATTTATTATACTATTTTTATATGCATAAAGTTTGAAAATATTTTGAAAAAACTGGTTGATCAAAAAAAAAAAAAAATTTCGGCATGACCGGGATTCGAACCGGCGGCCTTCTGTTTAGCAGGCAGACGCGCTCACTGTTGAGCTACCGAGGAGATATTTGCAACAGGCTTTATTTTTATAGACTATTTCGATGCTTTTCGAGCGAGAAACTTTGGGGCCACTTTTTTTGGTACTCAAAGTGGTAGTTGGCAAAAATTGAAAGCAGCATCGGAACCGCCGTCCCGAGCACTATAAGAATATATAGCCCTTGTTAGCCTA
This sequence comes from Caenorhabditis sp. 38 MB-2015, assembly GCA_900536415.3. Classification (NCBI taxonomy): domain Eukaryota; kingdom Metazoa; phylum Nematoda; class Chromadorea; order Rhabditida; family Rhabditidae; genus Caenorhabditis; species Caenorhabditis quiockensis. The sequence continues at coordinate 6,907 of LR549613.1, forward strand.
ATAATATTTTGCACGTTAAACTTCGTGCTCAAATATTATTATATTTTTCTCTCTTTCTCTATAAATTCCATACACTTCGTTAGAATCCGACATTTTTTTTTTCGAATATTTATTATTCCCATATCTAGGTCACCTTCCCATTTTCTCCCAAATGTACACACAAAAGTGGGCGTGGCTTAGAGCATATACGAAAAGAGCCGAGAAACAACACAACTCTCATTATTGTTCTCCTCCTGCACCACTCTGTACGTCTGCTCACAGAGTTTTTGGCGTTTTTTTTTATTTTGTATGTATTTTTATCATTTTTTCTTTAGTGAATAAGTAACTCTTTTCATTTATTTATTTATTTTTTGAAAGAAATTATTGAATCATATGTTAGGATTTCTCTCTATCTCTCATTATCACAGGGAAGCGCAGTGGTACAGCTCTCGTTTCACATTCGAGAGGTCACCGGTTCGCTTCCCCATTGGCGCGGATTTTCTTTTTTTTTTTCAAAGTATATTTTTCAGAACCTCTCTTGTCAAAATGGTCACCTACACTTACTCATCCCCAGCAACTGCATCCAACTCGCCAAGAACTGCCGTGCCGAGTTCACAACTTGCTGCGAATGTTGTCGAGAATCCGACCCCGAACAGACCAGAAACGGAAGAGCAGAGCAAAGGAGACATTTTGGAGCCAAAGATTTCGACGATTTTTGACGAGATTCTGAAAAATGAGGAATCTGAGAAGAGAATTGAGATTCCACCCAAGAAAGAGCCAATGTCACTATTCGAATCGATTGCATCGAAAGACGAGAATTCGATTGTTTTTGTTTGGGATCTTTATTGTATTACATGTCTGCCAATTAGACCGATGCAAATGTTGGTGAAAAAGGTGAGATTTTTCTATTGAAAAATTAAAAAAAAAAAACATATTCTCTATAGAGCGAACAAGCTTGTTTGTCTAGTTTTTAAAATTTTTCTTTAGAAAAAAATAGAATGCGCCTTTAATGTACTGTATTTTTCGACAAAAAATGAAAATGCGTTCTCAATAGAGCGAATAAGATTGTTTGTCTAGGTTTTGAATTTTTCGTGAGAATAAATGTGGAGGTTGGTGACGTCATATATTGATTTTTATGGAAATCTTTTAAAAAATTACACCAAAAGGTGCACCAATGACGTCACCAAAAATTCAAAAATCAGACAGACAAGCTTGTTCGCTCCATTAACAACCTAATTTATTGTGTAGTTCTATCGGAGAAAAAAATCTTCATAGCTAAGGAGGTTGGTGACGTCATCGATCAAATATACCATAAAAAATATTGATTACACCAATGACGTCATCTTTTTTTTTTCGATTTCACACAACCTACAGTATAAAAAATTAAAGGCACATGTCGATTTTATTCTCGAAATTGAATGTTTAACAAAGAAACGATGGAAAAACAAGCTTGTTCGCTCCATTGATAACCTAATTTCTTGTGTAGTAAAACAAAAAATTCAAAAAACCATTTTCCAGTACCCCCACATCACATCGGCTGCATACCGTCTTTTGAAAGAGCTCGTCATTTTTGGACCGGATTACAGACAATCCAGCGAGTCTAGAATTCTCAATGAATTCTGGTTTATCAATGATATGAAGAAGATGGGCGACTTGTATGACTCACTCACATTGTACTTCACCAAATTTGCGGAGAAGAATAAGAATGATGATTTGAGAAATTATATCACTGATGGTAAGTTGAAAAGAAAAAAAAAGATTTCGCCCGTGGGTGGGGTCGAACCCGCGACCTTATATCTAAAGGCGAGCGCGCTAACCATTTTACCAAGCGATACACATTCTCTCGCTTGTTAAATTGTCAGGATAACTTAGGTGTAAAAAATTATTTTTCCAGAATTCGTCGAAAAATGCGCGATGGTTGGATATGAAGAGGAGCTCCGTCAAGCGTGCGCAAAACTCCAAAAAAAGCACAAAACTCATCGGCAGAATATTCAAAGATGTCTAGAATTAATCGAGAAAAAATCGAAGGAATCGAAAAACAAGAAATACACCAGTGTTTTCTTGACCGACTTGCTCATCGGACAAGTGAGCACCGAGCTCCTAGTCACCGGAGCATCACAACTCCTTCCATTCGAGAATATCTACACCTCAATTCGTAGTTCGGATCAAGCTGTGCTCAAAAATATTCAAGAGAGATTCGGCGAGAATTGTCGCTTGGTCACAATCACTTTCGACTCGGGAACAGCTGAAAATTCGGAAAGCGTTGATGTTCCAGTTTGGCCAATTGATGGAGATGATTCGATTCTGCTTCTGGAGAAGGCTTTGAGCATTTTCTTGCTCCGATAAATTCAAAAATTATTTATTGTTTTCTGTTGAAAGTGATAATCAATAAAATATTCTAATCAAATTTGTCTTCTCCGAGAGAACTACACACGCAATTAATTTTTTTTCTTTTTTTTCTTGAAAAAAATGAAATCTTCACGTATTAAATATCCTAAGAAAATGCATACAATCATTGACGGTAAAAATTTAAATTCATCACTTCTCCGAGAGAACTACACACACGGAAGCGTTCTCAATAGAGCGCAAAAGCTTGTTTGTGTGGATTTTCAAAAAAAAAATGTTTTTTAAGTTAAAAAATTATAACTTCCTTCAAACTGAATGAAAACTTTCATTCAAAAAACCATTTTGTAGGAAAAATGTTGCTCTTTCTTAATAATTTATGCTTGAATGACGAAAATAGGACCAAAAATATAATAAAACAAATACCTGGCCACACACCTGGAAAAGAAAAAATGTCTGTTAACTTCAAAAAATCATAACTTCGTTCAAACTGAATGAAAACTTTCATTCAAAAAATCATTTTGTAGGAAAAATATCGCTCTTTCTCAATAATTTATGCTAAAATAACGAGAATGAGTCCGAAAATGTAATAAAACAAATACCTGGCCACATACCTGGAAAAGAAAAAATGTTTGTCAAATACAAAAAATCACAACTTCCTTCAAACTGAACGAAAACTTTCATTCAAAAAACCATTTTGTAGGAAAAATATCGCTCTTTCTTAATAATTTATGCTAAAATAACAAATGTAGGTCCAAAAATGTAATAGAACAAATACCTGACCACGCATCTGGAAAAGAAAAAATGTTTGTCAACTTCAAAAAATCATAACTCCCTTCAAACTAAACGAAAACTTTCATTCAAAAAACCATTTCGTAGGGTAAATATCGCTCTTTCTTAATAATTTATGCTGAAATAACGAATGTAGGTCCAAAAATGTAATAGAACAAATACCTGACCACGCATCTGGAAAAGAAAAAATGTTTGTCAACTTCAAAAAATCATAACTCCTTTCAAACTGAACAAAAACTTTCATTCAAAAAACCATTTTGTAGGAAAAATATCGCTCTTTCTCAATAATTTATGCTAAAATAACGAGAATGAGTCCGAAAATGTAATAAAACAAATACCTGGCCACATACCTGGAAAAGAAAAAATGTTTGTCAAATACAAAAAATCACAACTTCGTTCAAACTGAATGAAAACTTTCATTCAAAAAATCATTTTGTAGGAAAAATATCGCTCTTTCTCAATAATTTATGCTAAAATAACGAGAATGAGTCCGAAAATGTAATAAAACAAATACCTGGCCACATACCTGGAAAAGAAAAAATGTTTGTCAAATACAAAAAATCACAACTTC